>CAUYON010088281.1:0-87191 GCA_963573935.1 Arctocebus calabarensis
TAGAGTGCCGTGGCGTCACACTGCTCACAGCAACCTCCAGCTCTTGGGCTTAAGCAATTCTCTTGCCTCAGCCTCCCTAGTAGCTGGGACTACAGGCGCCCGCCACAGCGCCCGGCTATTTTTTTGTTTTGCAGTTCGGCCAAGGCCAGGCTTGAACCTGCCACCTTCGGTATATGGGGCCGGCGCCCTACTCGCTGAGCCATAGGAGCCGCCCGCAGCAAGGTGACTTTTCAAAGAACTGCTCTGCTCTCCTGTTTCCCTTTGTTACTTTTATATTCTCACCATACAAGCATCAGCAATGTTATTAATCATCATGGTATACATTAAACAGATTTCTCCTCATAGGTTTTAAGGATAAATAATATCTCCCTATCTTAAAGTGATTGTCTCTCTCTCTCTCCTGTTTAGTTTTTTTTTTTTTTTTAGCCAGAGTCTCAGCAGGTTGCCCTTGGTAGAGTGCCATGGCATCACAGCTCACAGCAACCTCAAACTCTTGGGCTTAAGTGATTCTCTTGCCTCAGCACCCCAAGTAGTTGGAACTAGAGGCACTATGCTACAATGCCCAGCTATTTTTTAGTTGCAGTTGTCATTGTTTAGCAGGCCTGGGCCGGGTTCAGACCTTCCTGCCTCAGTATATGTGGCTGGTGCCCTAACCACTTGGCTACAGCGCCAAGCCAAAAGTGGTTATTTCTTGAAAGCATTTCTACTCTAAACTAACTTTATAGTTAGTGAGTACTTTGGATCTGGAGTTGGGTCGGGAGGAAGGGGCCACGTACCAACGTCGGAGCTATCAGAGGACCAGGGTATATTGTTGCTGCATTGCTACATAGAGGTGGACATAAGACTGGGTGCCCCACAGCTGGTCCCAGCCTTAGCAGAACACCCCCTGATCCTCAGAACACAGGACGTCTGTGAGTTGCTGTTGCAGGGCCCTGTCTCCAGCCTTCCATCCTCCTGGAAGGCTGTCCCAGTACCATGGATTGTTGCTTGGATCATCTGTATGTGAATAAATAGCTCCAGGTAGCCCAACACAGGTGGCTCTACCAGGGCCCCGCAGCACCTTCCCTGTATATAGTGGTTATTTAGGATAACAGTGGCCAGCATCAGTGAGGTTGCTGGATAACTTGGCTTTCATGTGAGGTATGACTGTATAATAAATTCTGCTTCTCCTTGGCAGGTCACTAAAACATTGAATTAGTTTTTGTTTGTTTGGGTTGTTTTTTTTTTTTTTTGAGACAAGAGTTTTACTACATCACCCTCAGTAGAGTGCTGTGATGTCACAGTTTACAGCAACCTCCAACTCTTGGGCTTAAGCAATCTCTTGCTTCTCCCTCTTGTAGCTGGGACTATAGGCGTCTGCCACAATGCCCGGCTATTTTTTGATTGTAGTTGTCATTGTTGTTTGGCAGGCCTGAGCTGGGTTCAAACCCGCCAGCTCCAGTGTTTGTAGCTGGCGCCCTAGCTGTTGAGCTATAGGAGCTGAGCCATTTATTTATTTATTTATTTATTTATTTATTTATTTATTTTGAGACAGACTCTCACTATGTCGCCCTTGGTAGAGTGCTATGATGGTCTTAGCTCACAGCAACCTCAGACTCTTGGCCTCAAGCAATTCTTTTGCTTCTGCCTCTGAGTAGCTGGGATTATAGGCGCCCGCTACAATGTCCAGCTATTTTTTTTTTTTTTTTTTAGTGGCAGAGTCTAACACAGGCTGATCTTGAACCTGGGAGCACAGGCAAACCACCCATCTTGGCACTCCCAGAGTGCTAGTGAATTAGTTTTTAAAAATTGCTGGGGTGAAAAAAAAAAATTGCTGGGGTGGAAGTAGCCTAAAGTAGCAGTTTGTCATCAACTCTTCAGGCTCTTCTTTCTCCTCCCACACCTTAAATGCTGGTGTTCATAGGATTCTGTCCCTGGTTCTGTTCTCACTCTATGTTCCTTTTTGTGCCTTGTTCATGTCCGAGACCAGTTAATCCCAGTCCAGTCACTAATGATCTCTAGACCAGGCCCTTTGCCTGCGACCTACTGATTGCATGTGTGTGTCTAGATGTTTTAGGTGACTCAGACTTGCAAAACTGAATTCATTATTCTTTCAAACCCCTTACTATTCCTTCTTTTATTATTGTTATTATTATTTTTTTTTTTTTTTTGAGACAGAGCCTCAAGCTGTCACCCCTGGGTAGAGTGCAGTGGCATCACAGCTCACAGCAACCTCCAATTCCTGGGCTCAAGTGAGTCTCTTGGCTCCGCCTTCCAAGTAGCTGAGACTACAGGTGCCCACCACAATGCCCGGCTATTTTTTGGTTGCAGCCGTCATTGTTGTTTGGCGGGCCCGGGCTGGATTCGAACCCACCAGCTCAAGTGTACGTGGCTGGCGCATTAGCCTGTTGAGCCATAGGCATGTTGAGCCCTGTTCCTTCTTTTAAAGGGAATGTTATCCACTCAAGCCCTTTGCTTACTATTTGGATGGGTGAAGAAGGCGAAGGGTGTTATCTGAATCTGTTGATGATATTTCACAGATCATTCATAACTTGTCCACCCTAAAATAGATCTGGTTGTGTTCTTCCCAGCTTTTGAGGCCCTTCTGTGGTTCTCCATTGCCCACCAGGACCAGACCTATTGTGTGAGGCCCTCAGCTCTGGTTTCCTTCCTCCACACGTATCCATCAGTCCTCAAGCAGTAGAGGACTGTGGGAACTGCTTGTCCTCCATAGACCTAGCACATCTCCTCCTGCTTCCAGCATCCATCTGGTGAACTTCCATTTATCCTTCAAAACCCTTTCTGTTTCTTCTCTCCTTTGTGCTGCTGCTCTTTCTAATATCTGCCTATGTGGCACTCATCACGGTAGATGCTGTTTGCTTTGCGTTTCTTGTCAGTGCTAGCAAGTCAGTCTGGCGTGTAACTGGTTAAGAATTCGGTGCCTGTTGAACTGTAGGTAAGCTTTGAAGGGTGAGTAAACAGTCACTTTGGAAAACAATCTGACAGTTCCTCAAAGGGTTAAACATGGGATTACCATGACTCATCAGTTTCACCCCAAGAAAATTAAAAACATACCCATACAAAAACCGGCATGTGAATATTCATAACCTTTTTTAATAGTCAAAAATGGAAGCAACCCAAATGTTCATCGGTGGATAAATGGATACACAAAATGTGGTATGCAGTTGACCCTTGAGCAACACAAATATTAGAGGCACCAACCCCCACACAGTTGATAACCTTTGACTCCCCAAAAACTTAATAATAATCTATTCTTTTTTTTTTTTTTGTAGAGACAGAGTCTCACTTTATCGGCCTTGGTAGAGTGCCATGGTGTCACACAGCTCACAGCAACCTCCAACTCCTGGGCTTAGTCTCTTGCCTCAGCCTCCCAAGTAGTTGGGATTACAGGTGCACACCACAATGCCCAGGCATTTTTTGGTTGGAGGTTGCTGTGAACTGTGATGCCACAGCACTCTACTGGGGTGAAAAAGTGAGACACTGTCTCGAAAAAAAAAAACAAGAAAAACCTCCTAAAACCACAAAATTTATTCATTTCAATCTGATCCAGTTTTAAGTAGTGTTTTAGAAATTCAGAGTTTTAGTCATGAATTTAAGATTCTCGTGATCAGGCTTGGCATCTCAAAAAAAACCAGAACTAAACAGTAAAATGTCATGGAGAATTCCAAAAACCTTGTCTACTAATTCTCAGATGACTGTTCGATGTTTTTTTTGCCATGTAATGTTTGGAAGAATCACATGTAAAAGAATTAAGAATTTTTTTTTAAATTGCAATATATAATTAATTTACCTCACTTTTAGGAAAATGGAATTTAAAAAATGTAGAATGTAAGTGTTAAAACTTGAAAAAAGCAATATTTTTATTTTTTTATTTATATATATATATGTATTTTTTTTTTTTTTTTGAGACAGAGCCTTGAGCTGTCACCCTGGGTAGAGTGCTGTGGCATCACAGCTCACAGCAACCTCCAATTCCTGGGCTTAAGCGAGTCTCCTGCCTCCACTTCCCAAGTAGCTGGGACTACAGGCGCCCACCACAACACTCGGCAATTTTTTGGTTGCAGCCGTCATTGTTGTTTGGCAGGCCCAGGCTGGGTTCGAACCTGACAGCTCAGGTGTATGTGGCTGGCACCTTAGCCCGTTGAGCCACAGGCGCCAAGCCGAAAAAAGCAATATTAAATATACCAAAATAGGCTTGACACCTGTAGCACAGTGGTTACGGAGCCAGCCACATGTGCCAAGGGTGGTGGGTTTGAACACAGCTCAGACCAGCTAAACAACAATGACAACTGCAACAACAACAACAAAAATAGCCGGGCATTGTGGCAAATGCCTGTAGTCCCAGCTACTTGGAAGGCTGAAGCAAGAGAATGAGCTGTGACGCTACTGCACTCTACCGAGGGTGGCAAAGTGAGGCTCTGTCTCAAAACTCAATAAATAAATAAATATACCAAAATATTCATTGCTTTCTTCTCATTATTAAGACATTTTTCTCTGCACGTTGCCTATGGCTCAGTGAGTAGGGCGCTGGGCCCCATATACTGAGAGTGGCTGGTTTGAATCTGTCCCCGGCCAAACTGCAGCAAATAAATAGCTGGGCATTGTGGCGGACACCTGTAATCCAAGCTACTCGGGAGGCTGAGGCAAGAGGATTACCTAAGCCCAAAAGCTGGAGGTTGCTATGAGCCGTGATGCCGCAGCACTCTATCGAGGGTGACAATGTAAGACTCTCTCAAAAAATATATATATATATATTTTCTCCTTTAATTTTATTTTGATTCTTTTCTTCATTCACTAGTTAAATAAATTAAAAGAAAACCGCATATGCTATCTATATGATACAATATACAAAGAACATATATGATATATAGGCATATTATATATTTGTATTTATATATTTAGAATCCAAGATTCACAGAATGAAAGTTGAAAGAATGTATTATACAGAGTTTACATTTATATGTACAATAGTTCTCTACAATATATTTTATTTCGTTCAATAAAGTAAAAAATATTGTTATATTACTATGGGTAAGTACTTGGATATCTGTCTTTCCCTTAGTATGACTTCCAATGTGCAAGGCACACAGCATTTTGAAAATTTTGTTGTTGGCGGTGCTTGTAGCTCAGTGGGTAGGGTGCCAGCCACATACAACAATGCTGATGGGTTTGAACCCGGCCTGGGTCAGCTAAAACAACAATGACAACTGCAACAACAAAAAAATAGCCTGGTGTTGTGGCGGGCGCCTGTAGTCCCAGCTACTTGGGAGGCTGAGGCAAGAGAATCTCTTGAGCCCAAGAGTTGGAGGTTGCTGTGAGCTGTGATGCCACAGCACTCTACCCAGGGCAACAGCTTGAGACTATGTCTCAAAAAAAAAAAAGAAAATTTTGTTTTACTATTCAAATGAAATGCTTTATATAGCACAGAGAACTTAAGTATAAATTTAAGAACAATTATAAAGTTCAACTTAATTGAAACCACCACATGAATGATATGGTGTGCATGTATATATGTCTGAAAGACATTTGAAAAATATGTATGTGCTCATAAATAAAAATGTGTATCTTCTTGACCAGGTGCGGTGGCTCATGCCTGTAATCCCAGCACTCTAGGAGGCCAAGGCTGGTGGATCCTTTGAGCTCAGGCGTTCAAGACCAGCCTGAGCAAAAGTGAGATCCTGTCTCTACTAAACATAGAAAAACTAATCAGACATTGTGGCAGGCGCCTATAGCCCCAGCTAGGCAGGAGGCTGAGGCTAGATCTCCTGAGCCCAGGAATTTGAGATTGCTACGAGCTATGTGCCAAGGCACTCTACTCAGGGGGACCGAATGAAACTCTCCTTAAAAAAAAAAGTATCTTCTGGCTCGGCGCCTGTGGCTCAACAGGCTAAGGCGCCAGCCACATACACCTGAGCTCGCGAGTTCGAATCCAGCCCGGGCCCGCCAAACAACAATGACGGCTGCAACCAAAAAATGGCCAGGCGTTGTGGCGGGCGCCTGTAGTCCCAGCTACTTGGGAGGCAGAGGCAGGAGACTCGCTTGAGCCTGGGAATTGGAGGTTGCTGTGAGCTGTGATGCCACAGCACTCTACCCAGGGCAACAGCTTGAGGTTCTGTTTCAAAAATAAATAAATAAAATAAATAAATAAAAATAAAAGGCCATAATAAAAATAAATAGTAAATAATAATTAAAAACCAATAAAATTGAAAAATTAATCTTTGGGGAATCACTTTCAACAGATGCATAGCAATGAGGGATTCAGATCATAATGAAATTTTAATGTTAAAAGAACATTTTCTGAATAAAATGATGTAATAATGTAAGTTCTCTTTTATGAGGATGGCTACATTGTTTGCATACTTATTTGCAATTAATTTTTAATAATAAAGAAAAACTATTGAAATTGTAAAGTTATACTTTGAGGAATCACTTACAATAGGCAGGATTCAGAGTTCATTAAAATGTACAGATTGCTAAGCAAGTGATATGCAAATTTGAAAGCATATCAAACAAAATTGGTGGATTTGTAGAAAAAAAATGACCCCTAAAGTATTTCTAGGAACTTGAGTTGTGTCTTGTCTTATTTGCAAAATAATGAGGTACAAACTTCAGTGAATTTGATTTAGTTTGTTTAGTTTGGAACTAGTTCCTAATCCACCGAGGCAAACCATATTAGACCTCTATATTCTCCGAATATGCTCAAGCTATTCACCAGGGACCTGTCCAGAGACACTTTCCTTTGATTTTGCAAATCACTACACTCACTTTCTTTATCCTTAAGGCCAGTATGCAAAAGATAAATTTAATTTACTTTTATTACAATTTTATGTTTATAGTGATTTTTGGTTTGTCAAAATTTGGTATTTCAGATATTACATAAATTGGTTCATGTGTAATATTTGATTTTGTTTTTTCACTTTTTTGAGACCGAGTCTCACTCTGTCACCCTAGATCAAGTGCCATAGCATCATAGCTCACAGCAACCTCAAATTCCCGGGTTCAAGCAATTTTCCTGCCTCAGCCTCCCAAGTAGCTGGAACTATCGGCACTTGTTTTTTCTGTTTTTGGTAGAGAGGGGTATCACTCTTTCTCAGGCTGGTCTCAAACTCCTGAGTGCAAGCAATTGACTGCCTCTGCCTCTCAGAGTGCTAGGATTACAGGTGTGAGCCACCATGGCTGGCTGTAATATTTCATTTTAGACAAACAGGTAACTTTCTCCCTCATTTTACAGATGAAAAACTGACAACACAAGTTCTTCCTTAACAAGCTGAAGCTCACCCAGGTGATTACTGGCAGAAATTCAGTCCTGATCAGTTTGACGCTAAAGATCAAACTCAAGTTTACAGCCAATGATCTACTATAATTCTTGTACTCCATGCCATTGGCTGAATATCAGTGGAGGGGGCTTAGCAATCACAAACCTCCCCCTTTGAAAGTGATTTTTCAAAGTATACTTTTACTCTTTTTTTCCCCGATTATTTCTGGAATATTTTATAAATAATTGCACACAGGTATGCAAACACACAATTTATGGAACTCATTTAAAGAAACTTATACACTTTTACATCATGTTTTTCAGAAATAGTTTTTTAGCTTTTATATTTATGCAATGCTAGTTCAAGTTATTTGCAAAGTAGAAAGTATATAAAACAGAAATATTGGAGGATGTAGATAAAAAATAACCCCCAAATGGTTCTAGGGCTGATTCTCATGGTATTTACTAAAGTAATGTATTTCAAACTGCAATGAAGTTTTAGTTTCTTCAATATGGAAATAGTTCCTGAGTCATAGAGGGAAAGTATATTAGGTCTCCCTATTTTTCAAATATTTTCAACTGTCAACCAAGGACATTTCCTCAGATATTTCCCGTTGGTTTAAGCAATCAATATGTTTACTTTCTTTATCCTAAAGTATCTAAAAGAGAAATCTAGTTTATTTATATGATAATTTTATGGTTACAATGATTTTATATTTACCATGTTTAAAATGTGACAAATGTGGAGTGCATACTTAATAATCACTGTTGGTACATCAGACATTATGTAAATTGGTTCATATGTACTATTTCATTTGTTTAGAAAGTATACTTTTACTCTTTCTTCAAAATTTCTGGAATTATTTAAAAAACAATTGCACACAGTATGCAATCACAATTTATTGAGCTCACAAAGGAATTCATATGCTTTTACTTCATGTTTTTCAGAAATACTTCTTTTAGCTTTAATATTTACACATGGCTAGCTCAAGTTATTTGCACAGTTGAAAGCATGTAAACCAAAAATTTTGAAGGATGTTGAGAAAAAATGACCCCCCAAATGGTTCTAGGGTTTAAAATTGATTCTCATTGTATTTACTAAAGTAATGTAATTCAAACTGCAATGAAGGTTATTTAGTTCCTTGAGTTTGGAAGTAGTTCCTGAGTCATAGAGGGAAAGTATATTAAAACTTTCTATTCTCCAAAGATTTTCAACTATCCACCAAGGACCTTTCCTGAGACTTTTTTTTGTTGTTTGTTTAGAAAATCAATATGGTGTCTTTCTTTATCCTCAAGTCAAATATATAAGAGAGAAATCTGATTTTTTTACCATGTTTTATGGTTACAATAATTTTATGTTTACCATGATTAAAATATGACATATGTGGAGTGGATACTTAATAATCACTGTTGGTACATCAGACATTATATAAATTGGCTCATGTGTAGTATTTTAGACGAACAGTAAGCATTTTCCTCCACTTTACTGATGAAAAAACTGAGACTCAAGGAGAGTCATTAACGTACAGGGGTTTGTAGCCAGAAATTCAATCTCAATCAGACTCTAAAGTTTGATTCTCAAGTTCAAGTTCAAGCTCATAACCACCAATCTTCTATAATTCTTGAACTCCGCATTATTGGCTGTATACCAATGTGAGAGGGAGGTTTAGAGATCATTATGCCCTATCTTCCCAAGCTCATGCTTGGCACTGCAGTGCCCTGACTTTTATGCTCACAACGGCCAAGCTCTTTTCTGCCACAGGGCCTTTGTATGTGCTGTCCCTTTTTCAGAGAATACTCTTCCCAACACTCTTCCCCACAATGATCAGAAAAACCCTCCCTGGCCACCATATGTTAAAAGAGAGACTTTCTTGTTGTCTGTCATCTGACAATCTTATTCTCTTCATGTCACTCAGTGCAATGCAATTAAATACAAATTGTTTGTTCCTTTATTTTGATGAGTATCATTTTCAGTAAATTATAAGCTTCACAAGGGCAGGATATATGTTTGTTTGCTCTGTCTAGTGCTAAAAGATGTATTCATTTATTTAATAAGTGCTGGGTTGATATTAATGTCTTTTTACAGTGTTCATGGTGGAAAATGCCCTACCTGAGAATGGATCCAATCCAAGATCAAGAAAATATACTCACAACAGTTTGATGAAGTCTCTGGATAGTCAGAAGTGACCACAGCCATTAGTGGCTCTGTTGCAACCAAAAGCAATAGGAATATAAATTAACACCACATAGCAATGGATGGTTAAGCATGACTTTTACAGACTAATGAGAGGAATTCGATTGCTCTGCTTTCCACTGAAGAAACACTAAAATTACAATAAGTGACCTTTGAAAATTGAGGTCTTGTCCTTGAACATGCTAAGAGTGCCAGTCTTGGGAGACCCAGAGCATCATGTGGGCACCTCAGCTACAGTCTTCTGCCCACTCTGCTTGTCAGCCCTTTACGCAGGGCCTGGGATCGTCTTCTCCTGAATAACTCAGGCTCCCTGAAACCTTAAGTCCTGTTTGTTGAACCAATGAGAACGTTCCCAGGGGACTTTCTACTAGGGCGTGGACAGTGACCCTGGCATTGATCTGAAGTGGGAGCCTCCTTTGGAGGGGAAAGCAGATTTAACCCCAGGCTGCAAGTCTAGAAGCTGGAGTTTCTCCCTGGGAATATTTAGTTGCCTGTATGTGCTGTTATTTTCCTCTGGACTTCAGGAATAGTCTCACCTGCTACCACGTGAAACATTTTCTCTCATCATTCAAGTTCTGTCTGTTATCCTCTATCGTGGTCTGTTATGCAGAATGAAGAGATATGACAAGAAAGAAGTGTGACCTTCCTCACGTCCCTCTTCTGCCAAGTCCATTATAACAGCAGCAGCTTTCCACCGAGGAGGAGGCCGGCCTGGATTCAGACTTGAGCAGCTCCCAGTGAAGTCTGAGCTGGGTCAGGGGTGATGAGCAGCTTGGGGAAACTGTGCTTATGTGAGTGATGGCTGAGAGGCAAGGACCCCCCCTTCCCCACGCGTATACATGACCCTTTCTCTGCCACAGTGGGTCCCTGATCGTCAACATGGCCTGCGTCCTCACTGGCAATACCTATGGCGTGGCTCCATTCCTGAAAGCCTCAGGGGAAGCCCTGGAACCTCTAGATTTTCCAAGCCCCCAGGTGATTCTTCTCATCAGGAAAATGTGGGACTTACTCCCCCAGAGGAAGGTGATCCTTGCTGGGCTAGGGAGAGGCTGATATCTGTGTCACATTGACCATGTTTCAGAGAGGACACGCAAACAAAGAGTGTATCTTTATATCTCCGTGTAAATATGTCTCTCTCTATTCTATACACATATGGGTGTGTGTGTGTGTGTGTGTGCTTAAAACTACTAGGAAAAGCTTCTTCTCTGGGAGAGAAGATTGTGGATCGCATCACTGGAAACAATGAGAGAAGAAGCAGGCTTTCAATGGGCTTCACTGCTTTATTTATAACCCATCCTCCAACCTTTCTGAACTTCTGAAACAACACAAATGCATCTCAAGTTGTACAATCTGTTACCTTGGCAAGCTTGTAATGACAAACCCTATTTTGCATCTTTGAATGTTGCTTCTAATTACTCTACTTAACGTGAACCACCGCAGCAGGGGAGGGGTGGAAGTATGCTTGCGGATTTAACTTGATTTGATTTTTGAAGTAGTTTTGCTGTCAGAAGCCTCTTCATCTCTGGAAAGGATGTAAAGCTACCCCTTGGGACAGATCATGCTCAGATTGTCCTGTGGGGTGGCAAATTTGTTCTCTTATGTTTTAAAATCACTTCACCCAATGTCCTTTTTTCTCTCAATAACCCAAATAGGACAAGATCAAAGAGCAGAAGTGATAATAAAGTTGTCTCCGTAATCCTGTGTGGCTGTCACCCAACTTTTAATTGGGAGTATGTGATACATATGCACACACACATACACTTGGAGAATGTTAATAACGCTCTAAAATAGCCGTGTCGCTAGTCCAGCTTTTATACTACATAATAACACCCAACCCACTGCCATGCTTTAAATGGTAGCAGAGACAAATTTTTCACGAATTATACATTTTAGGGCAGCAACTCTGTGCTGGACTTATGGTGTCTGAAGACATTTTTGATATATAAATAATTAAATGTGTTCTGATTTAAGTGAGGCTCCTGGATTAAAAGAAGAGGGAGCCTCCCTCTCCAGCCCTCAACTCTCTCAGCATTTTAAAACAACAAAGATAGACAAAAGTGGTGGATTCCTTTTCCCCTGTCCAGTCCCTGGAGAGTGATGAGTGCGTAGTTCGACCCCAGGATGCGTTGAAGCTTCACTCCTTGAGATTAGTACATGTTTGGAGCAAGGAACGAGTCTGTCGTCAGGGGAAGACAGAGGCATGTGGATGCCGTGGCCTCCTGTAGGTTGGGTGAGTTTAGTGTTTATGCCTTGGGCCGTTGATTTTTAAAATTAAATTAAAATTCTTGCTCGTAAGAAGCTGTGGTTTGTTTGCTTTGTTGTTGTTTTTCAGGGTAGCGCGACTTCCTCCACATTCCATGTCTGTACTCACGTGTATAACTCATTTCATGGATAATCAGATGACGCGGCTGACCCCAGCATGGAAGCTCCTAGCTAGTGCAATTTTAAATACAAACCCACAGCCTGGAATCCCAATGCAGTACATTACATTAACATATGACAACCACCTATCAGAGATGTGTAACATTCGTGGAATATATAATAACCTTGTAATTTAGTCTCTAAGTTTGGCAAGCTAATGTGAATGAACGAACATCAGACTTGTTGAGGGCTTAATAAAATTCTGCACTAAAAGACTAGGAAACTGAATAAATGAACGTACATGACTGCTCAGAGTTATTACTGTATAAAATACAACTAAATGGATATTTTCCATATGCTTAATTCCTGCTGATGGAAATTGTAGATATAAAGTGTTTCTTCTGGTGCTTCTCTTAGTAATAGTAACAGCAGTTATCACAAAGAGTTCTACAATCTTAGGGCATTATGACTACAACATAAATAGAAAAGAGAAAAAACCAAGAGGCAGAAATACATTACAAATTGCATCCTAACAAGGTTTGTCTCGCTATTAACAGTTAAACTCTTCTAAAACTTTTCCAAATGACGTACATTCATTAATAAATGCAATCTTCATTTGTTAAAGTAAAATTAAAGAAACTGTTGAGCATAGTTTTAGCCTCAGTTTTAGAAATGTGATACATTAAATCTAAATGGACTCTCTTGCCCTGTCTTTTTAATTTGGAGTCTCTTTATCTTTTAAATAGAGAGAATGTCTCCCAAATAGTTCAGACTTAATTTTGCCATTTTTTTCTGCAGGTTCTGTTGGCTTCAGGGTTTCATAACAGGAATGCAGCCCAAGAAGCCATCTCCAGGAGCCACCTAGAGGCTGCCTTGGTGGGCCTGGGGCGTCCAACACAGTGAAACCACCTGATCCGCCTCAAGAAGCCCACCCCACATTTGCTAAGCAGCTGGTTCTACCCCCTGCAGTCTGCACACATTTCTGTTAGCATCAGCTTCTCCACTCCCAAATGAACAGCATCACGAACAGGAGAGATGAAAGGGAAGCAGGTGGACACCACGAGGGTCACTGCCTTCGTGAGGCAATGCTCCCTGCGACACTGCCGTGTGGGGAGGCCAGGCTGTCGCCACATTCACGGAATCTTCCATTTTCTTCATGATGAAAGATTTGAAAAAGTGGACCTTTGAGAGGAAATACTGCAGACTTCCAAATTGGTGAAAGAACTTCCAGCGTCGCTTGGATACTCTGGGTAGGAGGAACTGGAGGAGATGATATTTTTGAGCCTCTGGAGGGCAATGATTAAAAGGAGAAGCAGAAAAGCTAGAAGGCTGAGGAATATGGACACATAGATGTAGACATTTGACAGATGGCCTGAGGACGGGTCCACCGATGTGGACAGGGAGGTGGGAAACAGCTCAAGGAAAGTTCCATTCTCTACACTTCCAGAAAATCCAGAGGAAGGGTCAGGTTCAGACATCTTTATGGAAGGTGAAGGAGTGAACAAGTATGTGAAAGAAGTCAAAGTTTCACACGCAGGTTAGAAAGGACAGAATGGAAATTATTTTTTTCATGACCATGTCAGGAGAATGGCAGGCTATTAAATCAGCACAACTTCTTGGTTTTCAAACAAAGGCAGCAGGAGATCAAGTGTCCGTTGAAATGACTGCAAAAAAAAAAGAAAGAAAAGAAACTCAGTGCATTCTTCAGAAAATATCTCATTCAAATCTCACTTTTAGTTTCCATTTTAGTAAGGCTTAATTAGAAAACCCACCAGGGGGGTAAAAAGAAGTGAATTAACTCCCCCAGGAGTAAGTTATGTTTATGTCTTCATATTACAAATGATTACATAGAAATGAGCTTTTATTATCTCTCCATAGTACCCTGGGTACCAGATTTCTCTAAGGAACTAAAGATAAAAGGGAAAATACATTTCTAATGTTCTCCATCTGCCGCAGTTTTCACAGATGCTCCAAGTGGATGTTCTGAGCCTAGAACCTAAAAACTCAGCACTAAGTCCCCCTCCTCCAGGAAACTGGTGTCACGCGTCGTCCAACGCCAGCATCATTCCTGACGAGTATGTCCGTCTAGCACACTTTGGAAAATCACTGCACATGTGAGTTTGCTATTTTTGTTTTAAATTTCAGATTAATATGAGGGCGCAAACAACTAGGTTACAGTGTTTGCATTTGTTAGGCCAAGTTCCTGTTGTAGTGTGTCCCGTACCCCGGAGGTGTGCCCTATACCCTTACAGTGTGTTCATTAGGTGGGAGCACACCCATCTTCCTCTCCCCTCTCCTCCGTCCCTCCTCCCCACAACTTGAATTGAATTCAGTAATTCTCTTGTGTGGGCTTGTATTATATCATCTACTGGCTTCATATTAGTATTGAGGACATTGGATACTTGCTTTTCCATTCTTGTGAGACTTTACTAAGGAGAATGTTCTTCAGCTCCATCCAGGTTAACACAAAAGATGTAAAGTCTCCCTCTTTTCTTATGGCTGAACAGTACTGCATGGTGTACACATACCACAGTTGGTTAATCCATTCAGGGGTTGATGGGCACTCAGGCTGTTCCCACATCTTGGTGATTATACAATGAGCTGTGATAAACAATCTAGTGCAAGTGAGTTTGCTTCTGGTTGAGTATAATACACTGATTTGTTTATAGACATTTTATCTTTCTTGAGATCAGGGGCCATTTCTACATCATTCCTTTCTTTCACTGTGCCTAGGGACTTTGTTTTACATACTTCAGGCCTTGAATAAAACCTTTACATTAACTTAGATGAAAAACAAAGGTTAGAGTCCCTCTGAATGGTACAGTACTAGGTCTGCCACCCAGAGACTCAGGTTAGAGGCCTGAATGCTCCATTATCATGGGAAGTTGGGCACATTGCCTCTATTTTCTGAGCATCACTTTTCTCATCTGTAAAATTATCTAGCACCTGCTCCAACCCTCACTGTGTTATGACTAAGAGGGGATCCCTGTGTGAATGGTAAAGGGTTGGAGCAAAGTGAGTTGCATGTGTGTGTGTGTGTGAGTGGGTGGGCATGGGGGGGGTCTGTGTTTTTAGGAGTATGGAGGGGGAACGTTTCTGCTTGGCCAGGTGCAGAGAAACACCCCTCGGTGTGTCCATGCTGCGGGCGATGCAGTCTGAGGGGGCAGGACTGCTCTTGGTAGGTAACTCTCTTTAAGTCCAGAAAAGATAGCCTCCCTAGCTCTTCACAGCCCTACATAACTTTATTACGAATTTTTCTAAAACTTGCTCCTGGCGTGCAACAAGGGGAGGGGGAAAATACCCGCTCCGCCCCTAGCTTTCCCTTCCTAAACTCTGTCCTGCATTTTACCTGTGCAACTTGCATTTTCCGCCTATTCTCCAAATCTAATTAAACAGCTGATTCTTAGGGGTAGTGACATTTGAGGCTGTGGCTGGGGTTGAGCAGCACTAATGATCCCTGGGAAGGAGGGGACACTTCAGAGAGGGCTGTCCTGCGGGTGCCACGCAGACTAATGAGTCTTAGTGAGCTCCTGAGTGGGCCAAGGACAACATCCTAGTAGTTCCTAAAATAATGTGCCTGCTACTCCTCATTATGCTCTGCCTGGTGATTTTAATTCCATTAGGCTGCTCTAGGCTCCTAACAATCCAAAAAAAAAAAGGGGGAGGGAGGAACAAAAGGAAAAAGGAAAAAAAAGTCTGCACAGTGGGATTGCGAATGTGTTACACTGATTTGGCAACACCTAGCCTTTTCACAGCACATAAATGTTCCCGTCGTTCATCTTCAGGGAATCCAGTGGAGAATCATGCTGCCGCAGCAGGGTGCATGGAAAGGAAAACTGTACAGACTGCATCGAAAAAATATTCAGAATGTTCCGGTACAATCTCCTAAGTGTAGTTGAGGAAATGGAGAAACACAGAAGCTAATTGACTCTACAAATGTACCATCTAATTAGAAGATCCTAAGCCAGGGCTTTTGGCTTCTGCTTCCCCTCGCCCCCACATCTGGTCTCGGTTTTCCTATGGAGTTGGTAGTGAGGATTTTACATCATCGCCTCTTTTTTAGCATGGGCACACCAGGTTAGGACTGTGTATCTTGTGTGTCCCCCCCAACTCTTGTAGGGCTGGTAGAGCAGGGATCATTCTCATCTTGCAGGTGAGATTTACTCAGGGCGCACAGCTAGATGGTGACAGAAGTGGCTAGACCCCATGCCTGAACTGTGTTCTCGGTTTTCTCAGCTGTGGGAGGAAGAGGAAAATTATGAGACTTGGATAGTTAGTTCCTATCTGCCACTTACCCGGGGCAAGCCCACAGTTTAGTGTTGATGCTTCAGTGTTCCTTCTCGTGTGACAGTAACACCTTTCCTACCTCTCCATGAAGGCCTGACTTAAGATGTGATAAATTTTTCATAATTGTACTTAGAAAATAATAAAAGGCTGCCCCAAGTAAAGTACCAGTAGACAGATCATTCTTTCTGAATACCTAGGAAGACCAAAGGAATCTTTAAGGTTTCTGCTCGTCCTGCAGTTCTGACAAGGGCAGCTCATAGATTCAGCTGGAATTGGCTGGTTTTTCTAAAGCTACCTTTCCTACCATCCAAATCGGTCTCATCTTCTGGGGTGAGGCTAGAGGCTCAGACAAAGTCACTGTGGTATCAGCAATTCGATGGGGAAACTCACAACTGACTCCCAGGTCACTGGTTAGTATCTTTTTAAAGGTTTGATATTCAAAAGTCCTTTTTCACTCCCTGAAGATCTCTGTCTTTCAGACAAAAGCCCAGTGTGACCCTCCGCTGTCTATGGAACAGTTTATAGGAAATGAGGCTTACAAGATTTGAGTAAAGAATCTGATCTTCTGAGAGGCCTTGGAAGAATGATAGAAAATAAACAAATGAAACCTCATGTCCTTATTGGACATGTCACAATTAAATACTTTCTTCTTTACATATTCTCTTCTCCAAATCTTACAGATTTGAAATCACTTCTAGAGTAATGCTTAATTTAAAATGACAGCTACACACGTTTCATTTCACTGTTCTTCTATCTACTCTGAAACAAGGGAGTATATGCACTATTAGAGATCATTTTAATTTGGTGACATCAGTTCTCACTTCCTTATTGGAGTTTAAAAAATTGGTATGCCTTCTTTGTCTCTGATGTATGTTTTATTTGACAGTAAGTATAGAATGGTCAGGATGAGCCAATGGCGTGTGTTTAGGCCTTGTGACCGTGTGGAATGAGGCCAGAGGTGGCACTTTGGCAATAAAATTAGATGAGTGTGTTTCAAGATGATGTTTCTTGGGCTGTTGCTCCCAAACAGAGAAGGTTTAAAGAAAGGAGGAGACTTCATCTGAAATGCATAGCCTTGACCTGTCTTGGGCAGTGCCAGCAGACTCTCATTTCAGGTGACAACTAAAGCCACATGGGGTTTTCAATGCTTTTCTTCCTGAGTCATCCTCAGAAAGTGATTTTTGAGAAGGAAAATGAGATGCCTGGATAACAGCATTACAATGAAGACCTGCAGAAATGTTTTAGCTCAAGGTCAACAGCTTGGCCTTTGTTTCTGGGGATAAAAACCTGTTCTGGAAAGAAACCTACAGAAGGTGAGGAGGGAGGGACATTCCACCTCTCACCATGAGTCCAACAGGGTGGGGAGATTGAGAGAGCACAGATGGGATAGACCTGGGGTCTCTGGTTCCAAATCACTCATTACCAGTCCCCTTTTAAAGAATGGAAGCTTCCCTCCTCATGGGGTGATTGTGAGGACTGTCATGTTGGGGAGACCAAAAGCAGGGTCTCTAGCATGTACCTTCATCCCACGTCAAAGGAAGAAGAGATGACTGGCCCCCAATGTTGAGGTCTCTCATAGAAGTGACCAGCATGTGGGTAGAGCCTGAGGCATGGCCTTGAATACTACCATTCACCACTACCGTACAATGGTTTCTAAAACTCAGCTTATCAGCCACCCTCAAATCTGGTATTGCAATTTTCGATTTTGTGACCTTTATTCAAATATTTCCTTGTGTGAATAACAACTATTTGAAAGGTTTTTTGTTGTGGAAAACTGGGACAAGCTGCTCTGTTCCCTTGCAGACTTTTTTATTTAAAGAGGGGCCTGGCTGTTGCGACGATGCATCAATATTCCGTCATTATCAAATTCTGCTGCATCACACTCCAAAAGGTGGCCCTTCCCACACGATGAGAGACAAGCCCATGAGGTATTGACACGACAGAATAAAATGCTTTTTTCCCAGTACACAGATGTAAAATTTAACAGTGTTAATTTAATTAATGGCTTCAGATGATGTATTGAATCTCTTTCTCTGCAGAACAAATAGAAACTGCTATTTCCAGAATCCAGAAGGGACCTTATCACATCTGAGCAAAGCAGTTTTCAGTTCTATTTAGAAAATAGCATGTTTTATATAAGACCTTGCAACCATTCCTTTGCCCTCTGCATGATTATCTCCTCAATCCTTTCTCTTTGAATCGTGGCCTTATAGGTCGTGCTAGCTCAGAGAAGACTGGAGCTGACAATACCCTCTTCCCACCACCTGCCTCTGACTGTCAATCTTCACTTGCATTCAATGGCAAACTCTAACCCCTGGGATTGCAATATGAAAATAAAGGTTATTCTCTTATGTGCCATCCTTATTCAAAGCTGACTCAGCCATTCATATATTTTTCTATTTGAGAACTGTCTTTGTATCAGTACAACACTTTGGAACAGTGGAATTTTGTGTGAACTCTCATTATGATTCCTTCTATCAGCCCAGTAAAAACCAAAACCAAGTGAAGAAAATAAACCGTATCTATCTGCTAGCATACATTGAGTCAGAGGGCCATCTTATAAGAAGAAATAGAAGAAGATAGAGATTCTGAAGCGTGCATTGCAAATCATGGTTCTACCCTGGAAAATATAATAAAAAAATGAAAATGAATGGTCAGTCCTCTTTATCTGAATGACCATAAAATATAAACGCAGTACTTTGGTAGATGAAAATTATGGAAATGGACAAACCAATAGCTTGGCAGCAGTGATTTATTCTGAAAACCAAGGCTAGGACAGGTCATTAGGTTGGTTTAGATTCAATTCAGTTTCCTACAGCACTCTTTCAGTGATGACTTTTGTCTACCTGGATTACTCTTGGGCTCTGTAAAATACATATTTCCTCCACAAAAAAAAAAAAAATTAAATTGTACTCAAATTTTATTTTGGTTATTACATACTTATTTTGTTCTAATCCTTTAAAAAATAGTTATCTGTATAGGGCATAATTCTCAGAAAATTCAGAATATACCTTTCTTGATATACAGAACTGAATAGATTGAGGGAAATTTAAAAAAAAACAAGAAAATATTTCAAAAAGGGATGTAAATAAAATTGTTTGACCATTTACCTTGCATAGTCTCAAACGTAATTATAGTTATGAGTCCCTTGCATTTTGCACTGCTGGGGAAATCTACTCCTCTTAATACATTTTCGGCATACATGGGAAGATTTTTATATCCAAAACACTGCCTTAGAAGAAATTATCATTTTTGAATTATACTATCTTAGAATAAGATAGATAGTTTAATTGGATGATTCTCAAGATAAAAGGAAGGTCAAATACAAAACCAGTTTCTAGCATAGAGTCTTCATGATTCTTTTATGGTGTTTAGAAAAGACCGAGGAGTGGACTTCCTACACTTCAAAGAGAATGGACCCGCCCTGGCTAACATAATTAGTCTAAATCAAATTAAGAAAATGGCAACTTGAAGGCTGAAGGAAGCGTGAACCAGTGAAGAAGTAGCAGAAGGATGAAAGCCACCTTTAGGGACAGGGAGAAAAGGTCATTGGCTAACCACTTGATAGGCAGAAAAAGCAAACAGCCAGAGAAATAATGAGTTGAAGATCATAGGCAAGGTCATAATGAATCAGGGGAAAGAAAGAAGGTAAAAGGCAAGCATGGCTTTTCAAGATGTTACAGCATTTTCAGTGAGGGCTTTTGTGCTCAATCCTCTCCCCTCACCCAGCTCTGATCATTGGCAATATTTTAGAAATGTATTTAGAAAAACAATGTTTATTCTCAGAGCAGCTAAAATCAATTAATTGATGGAATTAGTAAACAAAAAGACTTGCTTATTTTTAGCAAACCCAGACACATTTTAAAAATCCTCATTAAACCACGCTGGGGCAGGACAACAGAACGGTGTTTGTTCCTTTTTCCATCGTGTCCTACTTTGTCTCTATGGTTAAAATATTTTGCATCCCATATATTTTTTACTCAATCAGGAAATGCTCACAACAGTCTCCTTCTAAAGTGTGACATTTGGGAAGAGTTTGTTGAATAAACATTCATTTTGTGATATAAATCTCTGGGAATAAGTTGGCCACAGCTTTTTTTCTTTCCTTTCCTTTTTTTAAAAAATACTTTATGTGTAATCTATTAGGTAACAGGGCCCTTTAGTGCTTCTAAAACTGCTCTAAGAGTTTGGAAATTTGGTTTTGCGACAACCACTGATGAAGTCCACCCTAAATTTAAGCCGATTCCTCCGATCGGCAGCCATGGGCCACTGAATACTCAGAGGAAGATGAGAGATGGTGCCACTCTCTCCCTACTGATGCCACTCTTCCTTTTCTTTCTCGTTTCTACCACTACCTCCCTCTTAATAACGTACTCCTCATGGCCTGTTGTCATCACTGATCCTTTTCTCTCCATCCTCATTCTATTTCCTCCCAGTTACCATGGGCATCTGGGCTAACGTGTTTAGTGAGGACGTCTCTGTTTGTACACGTTCCTGTAAACGTCCTATTTCTGTATGTGTGTGTGCATATTTTCAATTTACAAGGATGGATATTTGGTAAATATTTGACTCACTCTATCCCTTAGACCTCAAATTCATACTCACTTAAAACAGCATGATAATTGAGACCTAGGTGAGAGGAATACGAATTATCTACCATGTCCAATTCTTTATTTTTGCACCTAAAAATACAATAAAACTAATAACAATTATCTATGCATGCATCATAGGCACAGTTTGTAAAAACAAAAAGAAATTGATAATGTAGATTATCTGAAAACAACGTCAGTGTTAGAAATAGTTAGATACGCTACTACTTACATCTATCTCCTTTGATGATTGCAGTCATGTATGTGTTTAAACTATGGTGCTTTATAATCTAGTCCCTCAAAATGGATTAGAACATCACGAATATGCATAAATGTTATGTCTTGCATTTCCCAACAGGGAATCAAGCTCACAGTCTTTCAGTTAATGACATTTTTAATCAAGGCATAGCATTTATTTGAATTAATGAACCACTGTCTCTTATAATACAACTACATATAGAATCACAGCAGATTACGAAGTCTGTAAATTGCCCATCTTATCCAGATATTAGCCAAGCATTTGGCATAACATATACATATGAATTTTGCCAAATAAATTCTCTCATCCTTCCAGTCCTCTGTGGCTGAAAGCTAAAGTATAATGACTCTATCCACAGGAAAATGGGTATTTAAAAAGAACAATGCTTAGCAATTAGCAGTTTAGGCAGGTTAAGTTTTGAATACACCCAGTTATGGCCCTATTGCATCATTTAGTAGTCAGTTAAGCACTCAGAGGAGAAAAAAGTAGAATGCAGATATCAAGATTTATTTGTTTTATGTAATGCAAGATCTTGGTGAATCTTGGATCAATTAAAAAATAGCTTTGTTATAAAGGACATTATTAGGACCACTGGGGAAATTTGAATATAGACTGTACATTTGATAATTGCATTATATCAATATTAAATTCCCTAACTGTAACACAGGAGAATGTTCTTGTTCTCAGAAAATGCATGTTGAAGTATCTAAATATACAGTGTCATAACAGCAGCAGCAAATCCTCAAGTGGTTCAGCCAGAACAAAACAAAAAAGGTACAAACACATATGTGCAGTGCGATAAAGCAAATGTGTCCAAATGTCCCCAAATAAGGAGGGGGAGGCACAGGAGAAGGGGGAAGAGGGTATGCTCCCACCTAATGGGCACAATGTAAGGGTACAGGGCACACCTTCAGGGGGCGGAACACAACTGTAACAGGGACCTTACCTAACAAATGCAAACATTGTAACTAATTGTTTATACCCTCATATTAATCTGAAACAAACAAACAAACAAAAACAAACGTTAAAAACTGGTTAACCTAGTTGGAGGATGCAGAGATGTTCATCGCTATTATTCTTGCAACTTTTCAGTAGGGTTAAAATTTTTCAACATACAGATTGAGGAAAAGATGATTCTCCCCAAGGATATCAAGAAAATATGCTTGGAATGATATACAGTAAGTCAGCTAACATATTAGTAGCCTCTAAATAATATAATGATAGAAGGCTGATTTTTCCAGTGGGCATTAGTTCAAATACTGGATTCTACACGATGCCCACTAGCCCTTAAGTACTCATGGTGAAGTATCAGAGGATGAATTAGAGGAGGTTTAATATGGCCAGGAAACTGGATCCATGGTGGTGGAAGATGCTGGCTGAGACCAGGAGAGGCGACTCACCAGTCAGCCTTATTCACAGCTCCACTCCAGAATCTCATTGGGTTCCAGGGTCAAGGAATCCAGTTATGTTCCTTTTATACCACCAGTTATCTTCAGGGACAGCCAAGGATATCTCTCCTGCAGCTTAAATACCCAGTCAAAGGGAGGGAGATTCTAATAAGGACTAATGTAAAGCTGAGAAAGAGCCCGCAACAGGCTATGTGGTCCAGGATCAAAGCAGAGACTTGTGGGAAACAGCAGTGGGAGACTTGGCTTGGGCAGCCAGGTCAAAGAAGCTGCAAACGTCAAGTTCCACAGATCCAAGAACTCACACTCCTTACGACTCTTATACCTAGCAACCACCTCCTTGATCACCCTGGTTTGGGTGAGTTTTCTAATAACTTGACCATGTGAACTCACAGTTCAGAGTCAGGATCTTTTGAAGTCGGGGCCGATAAACAGTATAGAACTTAAATCTAGTCACTGCAAAATGCAGCTACAAATAAAAAGTAGGGAATGCTGCTATGAACAGTGCCTTTTCCCAGCCATCACAAATCGTATGACTGAGAATACAGAGGGGTGCCCTAAAATGATGAGGACCAGGTGGGTCGGATTTCAGACAGAGGTTACATAAAACACCATCTTCACAAGTAGACAAAGCACTCTCTCACGGCTATAAAATGACTCTTCTACCTGGATTTGCAGTTACACCTGGGAAGGCAGAAAACAGAAAGAGGACACCATGTCCTTCATTAGGATGGCACGCGTCCATGTGGGATTTCCATGGCCCTCCTAATCCCTCATGTGAGCAAAGCAGCAGAAGCCGCCCGAAAGCTCTTGCTTTCTCTCACTGACGGCACAGCAAACGCAGAAGTCTGGCTAACAGAGAAAACGTCTACATGTTCCTCACATCGCAGAACAAAATGCTGTGGCAGGCTATCAAGTGTGGGAGGGAATCAAGTCCTCGTCAGCCTGTTGTCATTTTAGATGACGATTCAAGACCAGAGCCTGTCAAAGACCATATGAAGACAATAAACAGTGTGAGCGTCAATGCCCCCAGAATGTGTGTCAACTTGAAAATGTAAGGACGTGAAAATGAAAAATAATCAGGAATTATTTGTAGAGAATAGACGACTACAGAGGGGAACTCTAGGAAATACTGACGCCATCTTTTAAAACTATAAATAAACGTTTTTACTCAAAGAAATTATGAGTAATCTTTTACAGAAGGCATAAATGGCTTTGACTTTGTCCTTTGTACAGCTTAGCTCTTCATCTCATCAGTAAAGGTTGTGTGCTCTTCCCCCCTCCCCAATTATAGAAATAACTTTGGTCAGAAACACACATTCACCTGTCATTACTGTTCTTATATCTAGTCTTGATGCTCTGAATATCTTTATTTCAGTGGTATGGGCTGGGACATAGGAACACATCATGTTGGAAAATTGGTGAATAAGTAGAAGGGGAGGGGGTGTGGGGTGAGGTATTCACAAGTGATGGTGGAGTCACCGTCTATCTTCAGAACACGACCAGCAGAGGAAGGCAAACCCTTCCTCTATTTCGCAAGGATGAGAAAGAATGCCCAGACAAACCAGGATGAGAAAAAAATAACGTAAATGATAGCTGCCAATATTTTTTAATAAGAGCATGTACCAGTTTGGGATGTGTGTTTATGTGCGTGAGCAGGTGTATCTTTTCTGCTCTCTACAATGGGTTAAGGTAGTTATGATTATCCCCTGCTTTCTTTTTCACAGATGAGAAGACTGAAGCTCAGTGAATTTAAAGGCTTTCCCAAGCCCAACCAACCCCTTAGAGGCAGGGCTAGAAGTCAAAATCCATGTTTCTACATCACCCAATTCTATGTTCATTACATTCCTTCTGTCTGGGGAAGCTGAGGGTTAAAGAGGAATACATGTGAAACTTGTCATTACTGCTATGGGTGACTTGTTTCTGATGTTCCTCCTTTGAGGCACATTGTAGGATCGTGTGTTCCTTCGGAATTTAGGGTGGCCAGCCTGAGATTGGCCACATCTCTTCTCTCTGCTGCGGTAATTGTGAATTGTGCAAACACCTGCCCTCTCCTGTCAGTCAGTCCTTGACTGACCACAGTGACTACCTTATCCCCTTGCAAGCCCCATTTTCAGTGTCTACATGAATAAGCTTTTATTTTTAAGCCCCTGAGACTTTTGGTTTATTTGACAGGTTGATGATTAACCGACTAACATAATGCCTCATGTACTTTGACAGCTAGATTCATAACAGTTCTCCAAAAATTTGACTATAAAGAAGTCAAATTCTGAACAACTGAGAGTTGCATGAACTGTATACGTAATGCATTAACCCCCCCCGTGGCACAGGGAGAGAGAAGGTTTTAGAGGATGTTTCGGTCAACTTTAATTTCATGTTAAGAGTTAAGTTTCAGGGCATGAAATTTAGCTGCAGGTAGAGCTGAGGACATAGTCCCTAACCGGCTGGAACATGATAAGAGCTATTGTACAGAGATAATGCTGACAAGCTGTCATGTAGGCATGCACAAATGGTCTAAGCAGGAGCAGATGAGAGACAATAAAGATGTTAACATTAACTCATGACCCGTATGGGAAAAACTCATTGTACAAGTAAGGGTCCATGCTATTTATTGCCTTTGCTTAAGAAGAGCTATATTTCTTGATGCATTCAATCATACATTTGACAAATACTTGTTAACAATGTACAGGAAGGGATAAAATCCTCATCATTATGTACATGAGTCTAACCCACATAAGATTTTTATAGTTACCATCTTGAGTTCCTGAGTAAGAAATCTAAAAAAGCTCTCCTATATTATCTGTCCCTTATTATCTGGCCATAGGCTACTTTTCTAGTCTCATTTTTCCCATTGTACCTCAGGTTGATGCTCCAGGCATATCAAACTATTTTCAATTTCACAATTTTTAAAATATACTTATGCTTAATCCTTATATTTATAGATGTCCTCTCTCTATCTCATCCTCGAATCAAATTTATTCACTGCAAAGCTCTACTCAAGCCATTCCTCCCGGTTTTAACCTAGTTATCAACTATAATATATTATTAAATACTCATTGCATTATGTGAATATTAGTTATCCATTACAATATATTATGTGAATGTTCTAAGTCCTCTCTTTCTTTATGCCAATTTTTGGCTCCCTCCTCTGTATTCTCAAGACACTTTCTGAACCTTTCTACACTAGCATTTTTCACCTTTTTCCTGTACTATGTTATTTATTTACTTGTCTTCTTTGATAGACTATGCACTCCTAGGATAAAAGACTAACTTGACACTTACTATTATATACACAGATCAACACAAAGAATAACATAAAGATGATCAGTGAGTTTTGCTGGATGGCTGCATGAATGAGAGAATCAAGAAATAAAATAACATGAAGTTTCTTAGAGAGATAGCCCATATATAGTCTATGTCTACAGGCAGAAGAATATTTATCCAATAGATGGTCTTGCATGAAATCATAAAGAATACTCAAAGTGTCGTACTCACCAGTAAAAAATGATAAATTCTCCTTAAATTCTATAAATATTTTAGTTATGGCAATAAAATTAATGACTTCAAGTTCCAGAACAACTCTAGCCAAATCTTTTTTTTTAATCAACCAATTATGTCTTTCAACAACATCTGACAAAGGTAAGGTTTTATTTAGTCAAATATTTCATCAGGACAAGTGAGGAAAAAATGCAGGCATATACTGTAAAATACCAGAATACATTCTTGTGAACACAGCTGGAACGTTGTAGCAAATGTCTTCCAAAGAGCACAACAAAACCAGGAGGGTTTATGCTAGTGGGCAGGTGAAGCTCTGATTGGGTATGAAACAGAATGCATTTTTAAATATCTAATGTATTCCTTAAGTTAAACTTCATAATAATCCTATTATGAAGGATTATTGAAAATTACAAGACCCTTATAATTACACCTGTGGTGCTGTGTTCATCTATGGAAATAAAAACAATCATGGAAAATGCTCACTTTCTGATTAGTGTAGGGTAAGCTCATACAAGACTCAGGAATATCATATGCCACGGAACGGTTAGCCACTGTATCTCAAGAGCAAACCAAACCGAAACAATTGAAAAAATTCAATAGAAAATTACGGAAGAGAAAAGCTTATATTCCAAAAAGTCTTCTATTTGATGACAGAAGTAAACACTTGGCGCCCTCAGTGATGTGTTGGTTACAGGTCCCTGGAAATGAGGAACTTGCAACAAACAAACTGCTCCCTTCATGGAGAGAAATTGCTTAGTGAGTACAATGTGCATTATTCAGGAGACATATACCCTAAAAATCCCGACTACTATTCCATCTATGCATGTAACAAAATCACACTTGTACCCCATGTATTTATATAATTAAAATTTAAAAAATAAGGCAGCAAAAAAGTAAGAAAGGAAAAGTCAGTTAAAGTCCTAATAAAAAGTGTGCTTAGTGCTTTATTTGATTTGCATTCTGACCCAAGTTTCATATGTCATCATGAATGAGAAACTAACAATTCAAAGATGGATGCTGGTGCATGGACCACACGGATCATAGCCATGGTGATGTGAGTGACAATATCCTTAGTGGGATTGTGCTAGAAAACTAATCCAGAAACTCAGGAATGAAGACACATGAACATAAGAAAGAAGGGAATGTTTTCTCCTTTCACTCATCGTACAGCTAACTTCAAACATTTATCATTTATCTAATTTGTTCTTTCTTCCCTTTATAGTCCTTCCCAATCTTTTCCTATTAAAAAAACATGAAACAATACCAAAACAAACACCAAACAAGCAACAACAACAGGAAGAAGAAAAAGTTTTGCCTGGAATCCGAGAGGTAGAAGTCTTTAAAAATCAGAAAAATGAGGCCACAAAAAGTTAAGTAAATTTTGAGAGTCATTGTTTATATGTCACTTGCTTCTTAAAAAGGATGTGTGGAAGGACACCCAGGTGATGACAGAGATGACAAAGTGGGAAACCAGGACCCCTTTTCTCATCTCCAAACCCCTCTTCTACTCCAAGTTGAGATGGATGGCCAACAAAGGGAAAGAAAGCATATGACAAAGAAGTTAATCAGTCCCTTTTGTTATCTAGCATTTTTCATCATGTGAATCAAAATATGAAGCAGTGTCCAATGGGAAAATTTGAGACCAAAATTGACAGGGATAAGGAAGTGTTAAGGGGGCAGAGTGAAGGATCTTACAAACTCTTTCCATGTAACTGGGCCAACTTTGCTGGCGAGGTGTCTTTGTGGAGGTCTGGCGAGGTGTCTTTGTGGAGGTCTGAGACCAGTGTTCAGATCAGTATTCTATTCCTCTATCAAGTTTTTAAGGCCCGGTGCTCTTATTCTAGTACCTCACTCATAGAACCACAGTCAATAGTTCACCAAGGACTTTCTCATAAGGAGTCTTGGAATGACAGGTGGCCAGGGCATCTAAGCAGCGTGACATAAGGTACAGTCTGAGTGTCCCTTACCCAAAATGCTTCAGAGCAGAAGGGCTTTAGATATTTTTCAGATTTTGGAATGTCTTCAGAAACATAATGATATATCTTGGGGATGGGAGCCAAGTCTAAACATGAAGTTTATTTCTGTTTCATATACACCTTATACCTATAGCCTGAAGGTAACTGTATACTCTATGTTTAACATTTTGGGGCATGAAAGAAAGTTGGTGTATGCTGAATCATCAGATAGCAAAGGTGTCACTGTCTCAACTACCCTTGTGGACAATCTCTGGTTGTTTGGTGTCACCATCACTCCTGATGACTTTACATGCTACTGGTAAGCAATCATTTTCTTACACTTACTCACATGTAAAGTACTTAACAGCAACAAATATGCCATTCATACAGTGAAAAAATAATGTGTCCAGTGGAAACAAGGTGCAGAGTGGCACCACCAGAATATAGCAAGTAATAGCACGCTTTCCGACTCCACCTACAATGGTGTGTTTTGATTAAAAAGTTGGTGTACACTGTGCCATAATATTGGCACTTAAAATGTTTGGATATTGGAGCATATCAGATTTTGAATTTTCTAATTAGGAAAGCTCAACTCAGCCAGACACAGTGGCTCAAGCCTGTAATCCTAGCACTTGGGAGGCTGAGGTGGGTAGATTGCCTGAGCTAATGGGTTCGAGACCAGCCTGAGCCAGAGCAAATCCTCATCTCTAAAAAAAAGCTGGGCATTGTGGCGGGTGCCTGTATTCCCAGCTCCTCAGGAGGCTGAGGCAAGAGAATCGCTTGAGCCTAAGAGTTTGAGGATGCTGTGAGCTATGATGCCACAGCACTCTACCGATGGTGACCAAGTGAGACAGAGTCTCACTCAAAGTTAAAAAAAAAAAAAAAAAGGAGGAATGCTCAACTCCTTTTGGTAAAATTTTCTTTTTGAGTCTGGTGCCATTTTCATGGGAGAATTCAAATTGAAATTATGTCTTTATGATTTGAGTACTTCATATCATTGTTAAATGCCAATAAACTTTTTTAAAGGACAAAAATGATATGGCAGGCATAGAGAAAAATGGGTTATATTGGGGAGGGGCTACTGCTTGTTAGGTGAATTATTGAATGCTTCTTTCATAGTGTAAACAATAAGTTTTAAGAATTGATATCATGGAGAAAAAAATAAGCAAGCTTAAACAATATGAAGAAATATATATTCTGTAACTTAATGTTGGCTCCAAAATGTTCATGAGTCAAGGATTGCTTAAATAAATGATGGAAGAAATGACTCTAGTTTCTAACATGGGAAGATGCTGAATTATGGCTAAGTCAAGAAAATAAGCTTCAGAATAGTTGGTAGTATGTTCCATTTATCCCAAACCACAACTACTGCTGCTACTGCTATTGCATGCACATGCAATTTTATATACAAAAACAACACAGCGAAACAAGAAGTTCTGCACCATGCCATTAACATGTTTTTGTTAGAGTATGTATTTTATTAGAGTATGTATTTGTTTGAGTATGTATTATGGAGTATGTTAATATTCGATTTTGCATATTTCTGTATTTAAATTTTGATTCAAAGAACAGGTATTGTTTTATAGTCAGAAAAAATAATAAAAGTATTTCCATTCATAAATAAAATTTAATTATAGTATATGCAGTGAAAATGTTACTTGTTTTAGAGTCCGGAACTCTTTTTTTCTCTTCTCCCCTTCAGCTCTCCTTTCTTTTATACTGCTCCTAACACAAATCTTTGAAATGTTTCTTCCTTCAAAATGGTCTCTATTTCTTTCAAAGTAGAGGGCTCTCAGGCTGAGGCTAAGAAAGTCAATCTTTCTAATAGGACTTAATTGCACTTCGAGTTAGAATTGCATTTTATAGGATGCTGTGAATGTTCTATTTAAGCACTGAGAATACTATATCTCTCTGCTGTAATCCTGGACACAGGGAAATTGAAAATGAATAATTGCCAAACCGGCTTAAGTGGCAACAGTAGACATATTACCAGGCACTTCTAATCAGTCCCAGATTACAATAGTAAATTAAAAAAGAAGGCTTCTATTTTAGCCTCCCAGGAAAGGGAATCTATATGCTGAATGTTCCCTGAATGATTGAGTCAGTAAGAAGGTCTTACTCTGTTACCCAGACTAGGGTGCAATTGGGATCCTCACAGCTCACTGTAGCCTCTAACTCTAAACCCCTGGGCTCAATTGATCCTCCTGCCTCAGCTTCCCAAGTGGCTGGGACTATAAGCACATGCCATCACATTAATTTTGTAGATACAGGGTCTCGCTATTGCCCAGGTTGGTCTTGAACTCCTGAATTTGGCAGATCCTTCTACCTTGGCCTCTTGAAGTGCTAGCATTACAGGCATGAGCCATTGCGCTTGGCCTGAGTCAGTGTCTTAACTGTGGTTTAAGTCATCTTATTGTCCTTCTGAATTTGAAACTGGTTCTTGTAGCCACACCTCTTTCTGAAGTTTCTTATCAGAAGTTGGATTCAGGTCTCTTACCTTCTTAAGTGACCCTTTTAACAACTATTACATGCTTACATTTCTAGATCTTTTCACTATTATCTATGACATGTCAGCCTCAAGAATTAACCTATAATACAAATTGTAAGCCCCACTAATTTCCATCTTAATATAACTTAATAGATGAGAATTTAAAATTAAGAACTTGGGAAATACTAATAACATATCCTGTTTCTGGTATAAATTCAGAGCTTTGAGATATTGACACTGTTTGGCTGGATTATGCTACCTTATGCTGGGAGATACTGTGAAAGTGTGTACAGCTATTTGATGGGACAAAATCTTTTTACATATTTGTTCTAATTGTCAAACTTGGTAAAAGCTAAATAATGACTGTTTCCTGGTTCCCAATGTAAACATGAGGATGACCTGTTTATAAGGAACTCTTGAAGGAGGCGTATGTGTCATGAGACTGAAAATCTCAGAATGCTGTATCCATCTGCCAAAAATCAGAACTAGAACTGAAGAGACCACAGTCTTTGGCTCAGAATCTGTCATCTTGCACCTGACATGGCCAGTGACGCACAGATGGGCTTCCTACACTCAACATCAAATGTTGGGCCTTGCATACATATCAAGGACTTCTTCATTTAAGCCTCTGATTTGAATCTTCTAGGTATATATATTAGCTGAAAGGAATCCTACCAACTCGTACACAAAAAGTTTCAGCTTCTTCCTTGTTGGGTTTCCGATTCCATTAACTAACTTAGAGCTTTTGTTATTTTTTAGCTGTCATTATGAACACTAATGAAAGTCCATAAAAATTAGGCCTATGATGCTTAATATTAATATGCTAATAAAATAGCAAGATATGCTCCACAAATAGATATTTGAAGAAAATGACATTCTTCTGCAACATTAATTTTTGCCTTTTAATTTCTTTTAACAAATGTTTACTGGGGACCAGAAGCCAAGCAAATGGAACCTACATAGGAAGTGGTCATGCAAGCCTTTTAGAAATGTCTTTTTCAGGTTCTTTGATTACTATTTTCAAAACCCAGATGAGCAAAACACAAAAATTCAGCCATAATTTTATTTTCACTTCTCCCTAATCACTAATTAAATGTAGGTACACTGATACAAACTCTACAAACATTTTTAAAAAGCAAATAAATAAAAAGAACATTAAAATACAAGTGCAGGGAGAAGAGAAAGTCCAGAGAAGAAGTATTATCAAATGAGCTCACACTTTCTAGAATAGAGGGTGAATCAGATAACTTGGGGCTCACAGGTTAATATTTCTTTCCTATAATGAATGTATAACTCCAAGTTTACTTAATGATTACGATGATTAATCATTCTTACCAACCAGCTCTGTCATTCCTCCTCTGCCTTCATTAAGCCTGAAAATAAACCCTTTAATGGATTTGACGCCAAACACAAAGATATTGCTATTTAACTCTTAACTCCCAAATCTGCCAAATGAAACTAACCAACAGCAAAGAGGGGGGTGGAATCCGTCTTACCTTCCAGAGGCCTCTTCAATGACAATCACCAATGTGTATGAGCTCTTCAAAGCACTTTGCCTTTAGAGAGGAATCAAAAATAATAAGTAAGTAAGCTTCCCAAACCCAAAACAAAAAAAGGAATACCCCACCCACTTTCTGAAACTCCGTCTTTCCAGAAGAGCTCTGAGGTTGGCAGCTGTTTGCCATCCCGGATGCCCAGCATTTGAAGGTGACTCGGGCAGGGCTGAGGCTGAGGGAAGCTCTGTGACATACAAAGCGGCTCACTCACCTGCTCTCTAAAACCCATTTGCATTGCAGATCAACTACTCCTTGATTAGAAAGAGCATCCCGTGTGGGGTGGGGGACAAGAGGCCTCTCTACTTTGCAAAATGAAGAGTATTTAGTCACTAAAAGATATTTAAGAACCTCCATGGGCCAGATCACCAATGAACTAAAACACTCCAACTAGTTGCATAATTAAGCAAAGTAAACATTTTAAAGTATTTTTTAAAAAGAGCGCTTGGGGTAGCAAAACTGCCTTAAGAGGTAAATCTTGTAAGAAAAGGCTATCACGTTTCTTGCCTCTGTTCTTGTTGTCTGAACAATGAATCCGGGGAACCAATGTGAAAAGCTGCCTAGGAGAAACATCCAGGTCGGGACCGGGCTGTAACTCTCCCACTTTTCACCATCCCGCCCTTAGCACCTGCGGTGGGGACCCAACCAAATGCCACGGCTTTGAGACGTCTTCCAGCCACCGTATCCTCTACCACCAAGAACCACCGAAGGAAGTACTCACTCAGGCAGAAAATTTCCCGAAGGAAAATTAACGCGCAGAGGAAATGAAGGACATTAAGAAACAGACCCTGTCTCTGGAGTCTGATCTCAAACCCGAGCCCGGTGGAGTCCGGGCATCTGGCGGCTGAAAGCGCGCGGGCACAGCTCAACCCTGGTCCTCAACGACACGCTTCGGTGAATGAATGGGTCCTCCTGCTCCCCGGAGAAGGGCACATTACCTATCTCCCTCCTCAATCAGGACTCCAGCAATTTCCTCATTATCCACGCACCTCGGCAGGGAAACGCAGGATTCCAGCGTTTCATCAGACCGGGGGAACGGGAAAGGTCGCTGGCGCAGTTACCTATTGGTTTATCTGGGAACTCGGGGAAACGCCACTGGGAAACCAAGTGTTCAGCCCCAGGGAAAACTTCCCCAAATCCGGAGCCACCCGAAGATGGACAGAAAGACGCCAGCACCGCAAAGGGCAAAGCCGGCTGTCGGTGCCCGCGACACCTGGGAAGGGGGACAGGTATAAGCGCAAAACAAACATAAGAATGACCCCCCACACACACACACACCCCTAGGAAGGCCGAACCCACGCACCTAGAAACACACCCTGCAAAGTGCAGAACTGTCCACACTGGCAAGGAGAAATCACCTTTGCAGCGGCGGACGCGAGGGTTGACCACCCCAGCTCCCTGCGTCCGGACCGAGGCAAGTCATCCGGGGGCCAAGGACATCGCGCCCCCGGCCCCTGGCAGCTCCTGCTGTAGCCCGCGGATTCGCCCCGAGACTCCAACAGCTCGGCCCGAGGGCTGCTCCGGACAGTCAGGACGCGGGCGGCTACGAAAGGGACAGATTTGGGGGTGCTCCGCAGCGAGGAGCCGAATCTCCAGGAGCCGGGGGAGAGTTGGGAGGCGGCTGGGGAGAGAGAGGAGCCTCCGGACCACAGGTTGCCCCAAGCGAGGAGTCCGCCTAGGGCAAGTCCACCCAGAGTTCGGGACCAGGCAAGTCCCCGGCTCCGACTTCGCTGCCTGGGCTCGCCAGAAGCGTGGGGAGCAGCGCCTCGCTGACCTGCGGGTCAGGACGGGCGACCTCCGGGGCCCGGCTTGGGCGCTCGGGTGGGGCGGCGCTGCTGCCTCGGAGATCCGCACCCCGAAGTGTCCTCGGGAGCGTGGCGCGCGCCGCGGAGCTGACCGGCCGGCCCAGCCCGCGCGTCGTCCCTCCGCCCCTCGCCGGCACAGCCAATGGCCGCGCGCGGGGCCACTCCTCGCCGCCCCCCGGCCGCCACAGTGGCGGGCGCCTGGCGCTGGGACAGCACCCCGCTCGGGCGAGGGAGGGGCTTGCGCCACCGTTGAAAAATCCCGGAGGACGGACGAGGAGGCGTTTGCGCAGGGGGCCCCATCTGGAGAAAGCAGGTGTGGTGGGTGAACTTTTGTGCATGTGTGGAGGGGTGCGTTTTCTCTGGGGCCGGGGGCCTCTCTGCAGGCGAAAGCGTCCGCCTCTTGCCAAGTTTCTCTGCTTTTCCATCAGGTATGAGTCCCGGGCAGCCCCCACCCAGACTACGACCCCCGCTGTGTGTGGCAAGCCCAGCTCTGACTGCGCCGCGGGGGGACGTCGCCTCGTTCCCGCGAGCAGCTCCCCTCATTCAGCTCTTCCCAGTTCCCCTGTGAATCCTATGCCAAATCATCAAATGAGTCGAACAAGCTTGCGGTTTCTGTCTCTGCCAGCGAGACCGGCAAGCGTCAAAGTGGGGAGCGGGGGTGCCACTGACCAGGGAACTCCGCGAAAGGAGCCTTTCATGACAGGTCTGACTTCCGCTACCAATCAGCTCTGTGACCTTCACGAAGACTCTGGGTCTCTTTCTGTTTCTCACCTGGAAAATTAGAGGCTTGGAGGATCGCCTGAGATCCGAAGTCTCTTTCACTCTGACACACAACGATCCTGTTGGCTCCGTGGCCGGCGAATGGCCGAGCCCCTGGGAAATGTCGGTCCCCCTTTTCCCGGGGCCCCTTCTCCACCTGGCTCTATTACCTCCACCCTGAGACCCAGCTGCCCAAGCAAAGCAAATCCTGCCTGGCAGTACAGAGCCAGGCTGCCCAAGTAGTGGGCACTTCCACCTGTGCAAACACTGCCACCCCCCAGGGCCAGCCCCTGGCCTCCTGTTAACTTCTGCCCATCTTCAGCTGTTCTCCAAGCAGAGACAGCAAGGGCATCTGGCTTAACTCTGTGGTGCTCCTTGGTAAGTAAGTAAAGGCTTTCTCTTCCCCCTTCTCCAGGGCAGATGTGGGTGGGTGTGAATCTTTCCTATGTGGATCCTTCTGTGCCTGATCTAAAATGCAGGGGGATGGAACGCGCTGCTTTGTCAAGAGGGCAGATTTGGAGACCGGTTTCTCCCCCAGCACACTTGCCTGGCACCCTCAACTTCACCTGTTCATGTGCCAACTTGCCCCCCTTCTCTTACATGCATCTCCTGCCTGCTCTATTACGGACTTGATACATTTTACCTTAGATTTTACTCAACCTGGCTGGAAGCGATAACATCCATGAGATCAGTGGTTTGTGGGGTACCAGTTATATTGCAAAAAATGATAAAATAAGAGCCTAAGTCCTCCGTGCCACTTGAAAATCATCCCAGATGTCACTGGTGGTTCTCACACCTCACCCAGGGAAACGCTGAGTTGTGTGGGAAGACAGGCAGAGCTGCAGACCTTCAGGACCAGGGTCCTCAAAACTTCTTTGCACATAAGATTCCAACCCTACATCTGATTCATTCACACTCCATGAGAACTCCATTAGGGTTCTAATGCAGTCTGTCCACGGAGAACCCCTGCAAGGGTCATGGCAGTGTCAGCGTGCCTGGTAGGCGAATTATTCAGACTGGGATCGCAGTTTTCTTTTCCTTGCCTTGCTTTGTTGTCTGTTTTGTAGGGCTATTCTTGACATTTCCTGAACTATGGTGGTATATTAGTTTCCTAGGGTGACTATAACAAATTATTAGTACTTCAAACAGGGTGGCTTAAAACAAAGAAATGTATTCTCTCACAGTTCTGGAGGCCAGAATTAGATGTCATTTGGTTCCTTTGGACACCCTGAAAAAACCCATTACGTGGGTTCTTATCCTTGGGGAGGGGGGGGTATTTTCCAAGACCTCAGGGAATGCCTGAAACTGGGGATAGTAACAAACCCAATTACTATCGATCGGAACATGTTTTTTTGTCTTTCACCTGCAGATTTAATGCCTTTTTTAATTTGAGACACAGTCTCAAGTTGTGGTCCTGGGTAGAGTGCTATGACATCATGCTCACAGCAACCTCAAACTCTTGGGCTTAAGTGATTCTCTTGCCTCGGCCTCCCAAGTAGCTGGAGCTACAGGTGCCCGCCACAACGCCTGGCTATTTTGGGGTTGCAGTTGTCATTGTTGCTTAGCAGCCCCTGGCTGGGTTTGCACCCGATATCCTCGGTGTTTGTGGCGGGCACCGTGCAGGCTGAGCTATGGGTGCCGCCCCTTAATGCCTTTTACATTTTAACTAAGCGCTTATGCCCTGTGGTTGTAAATTTTATAGTTCAAGGTACCACCGCAAAACAAGCACACATTTCTTTTTTCTTCTGTACAGTTTCATTGATAGAAGATTTGTTCTTACCATAGATCTTAGCAACCTCAACCTATACTTTTTTGCGTTCTTATTAAGTTGAGAATTTTAGCCTTTTCCCAAAGGACGCTTCTCTTCGGCCCATGCAAATCACCAGCATCACTCTTCTTGTGCTCTGGGGCCACAATGAAGCAAAACAAGGATTCCTTGAACGAGTGCTGTGATACCCTGGCTATCAATTTGATAATTAAGGGGGCTTCTAGGTGACTGATGTGGCAGACAGGGTCTACTGCTTGGATCTTTGGACAAAGGGAAGATTTATGTCCTAAGTGGGACAGCAAGAGATTTATTTCATCACTCTTGTCAGTATGGTGTGCAATTTAAAACTTATGCATTGTTTATTTCTGGGATTTTCTATTTGATGTTTTTGGATCCAGGCTGACCAAAGATAACTGAAACCTCAGAAAGCTAAACTTCAGAGAGTGAAACCGTGCACTGGGGGAACTACTTAACTCTACTGGCTTTTGTCCTTGGTGTTCCTTGGCTTGTAGGTGGACGCATCACCCCAGTCTCCGCCTCTATCTTCAGATTATCCCCGTGATGTGTCTCTTCTCCCCTTCTCTTCTAAGATACTTTCATTGGATTTAGGGCCCTCCACAATCCAGGATAATCTTATCTGGAGGTTCTTCATTTAAATAGTCACACTCACAAGTGTCAAGGTGGACGTCTGTTTCATGGAGGCACCATTCAACCCTCTACAGTTAGTGACTGTCCAAACCCCCTGCTTTGGGGTCAGGGCATTCTACTTGCCCAGGATGACATCATCTAGACTGTGACTAGTGTTATTAGGCTTTTGGGTAGTTGTTACAGTCAACAGGGCCACTTTGAAATTCTAAAAAAAAAAAAAAAACAACTGACCACTTAAACTATGACACCAGGAAAACATATAAATACGTTTTGGAAGTCTTAGTTGGAAAACTCTGTGACTGTATCTAACTCTTCTTTCTCCTTCTTTCTTGGGGTTAAGTTGCATTCATAATGTCATCCTCTGTTTGATCTGGTACAAAACTCTTTTATCGACTTCAAGAACAATGAAGAAGTGATTGAGGCAGTTAGCCTGAAATAGAAGGCAAAGCTCCTGTTTTATTTCTTAAAATTTCACCTACAAAATATTTAGCAAATTTAAATTGTCAAAGTTACTTCTATGGCAGATCAGGTACCACTCAAAGGCCTGGGAGTTTTCAGGCAGGATTTGGAGACAGTTTCTGGTCAGCACAATTATTACCCTCTTTCTCTTAAGTTTTACTGAGGGAGAAATGGGTTGCTGGAAAAAGTGTGGAATTTGGAATCTGATGAAAAGTCATTAAATTCTGATGACACCAGTTACTATCGGCTTCAACCAATCAGTTAACTTCTCTGAGCCTCACTTTCCTCGTCTCTAAAATGGAAATAATAGTGTCCACCCTATTAAACAATTGTTGGGAGTGTTAAACACACACACACATCTCTACTCACACACCCACACACAATGCATGCACACTGTTCTAGCAATTGGTCCACACATATTACAGTGTATGCTCAAAATATTAGCTCTATATTTCCTCCCTTGCTGCTTTCAAAGAAACATTCAGAATTACTCTGTCCACCCACTAATTTTCTTCTAGGTTATCAGGAAACTTAAAATATTCTGTTATTAATACCCTCTGAACTAATGCACTCTCCCCAGACATTTCCTTTATTTTTTCATCCCTTCCTCCTTTCAAGGTTCTCTCTCCAAACTCTATCTTCTCTGACTGTCCTCAATCTCTCTACTTTACAATGGTCCTCACATTCCATCAGCCATAGTTTCAGAGATCTGTACTCTATGAAAGGAGCTCTGAGAACATTAATGAGAAAATAACTCCGAGCAGAGTATACGTCATAGAACTTTTTTACTTCTTTTGCTCTTTCATGATGTGTCAATTAGTCTTTTTTCTTTGGGCTTAAATTGTGACCACCTTCAAAGCATGAAGAAATTTATCTTATGTAATGCTACAGGAAAATTCCTGGAGCACAAATCCTATTAAGTTCAATAGACATTTTTCAGAGCATTTTTTTAATTGCTAGGCAGTGTCTCCAGTACTGTGGATATAAAAATGAATAAGACAAAGTCCCTGCCCTAAAATGCTTACAGTCCAAAAGAGAAGATAGACCTACCAATACCACCTTTGAATGTAAATGTACCTTATATGCCTGTGAGTGAATAGAACGCATGAAAGAAATCCCTGTACTTTTTGGCTATAAAATTGGCTTGAACTGGCTGATTAAAATGCCTGCCCCTGTCTCCAGTCCCTGTTAAGTAAGCAGAGCTGCTGGCTCAGGATGAACCTGCAGTGGACGCCCGTTGGCTAGTGTCATGGATGTCTGAGTTTTTTTGCTGGCTGCCCATCATCCAGCCCTCTCCCTGTAGTGGAGGAATTCCATATTGTCTGGGACTCAGTGGGCAGCAAAGTCTGTTTCCACTGCTGAAGCCACCCATGCTCTCCCACTCTCCCCGCTAACTCCCACATAGCCGCTAGCTGAGATCTAGACTCCACTAATCAAGCAGACCTTTCTTAGACTTGGAATTTGGGATTGGTGAGACAAAGAAGCTGAGATGGGGACAGCTCTTTGTGGCACTGGTTGCCACCACGTCCAATTTGTAGGGCCAGCAGGGCTGGGGGGTAAAGCAGTGGGTTCCAGCGTCCAGGTGTCAGTTCCAGGTTACGTCTCCTACTGTACAGTGATGGCAGCAGAATCCTCTCAGCTAATTCAGCTGCATGATTTAGCTGTGATTCTGACTGTGCACTCCCCCCACCTTTGCTTCTGTTCATTTTCTAAGCATCTTGCTGGGTTTTTTTCAATAAATTCCCTTTTTTTGCTTAAACTAGTCAAAGTGAGTTCTATTGCTGGCAACTAAGAGAACTTTGGCTGAAGCTTGGTCTTCTGCTTCAACAAGAATAATGCTAAGTACTGACCCAGGTCAACTTCTCCTTTTAAGGAATTTTAACTAGAATATTAGAGTGGGTCAACTAGAATCCAGAACAGAAGCTAAAAAAACACACCCAGAGACCATGAGACAGCAGGAGCTATGTGTTGGCTAAAATTACGAGCAAGCAGAAGTTACGAATAGGCAAATGCTATGAGTTAGCGGAAATTAAAATACATGCAGGAGAGGAGGAGGGGTGGTGGGCTGATAGCAGCAGGCAAGTCGAAGCCAAGAGGAATATTATGGCAAGGGAATGAATGAGCCCCTTCCCTCCAGGGGACTCCAAGCTAACCCATTCAATAGACCTGCCTCGAATCTTGAATGATTTTCTGATTTCCAAGCTACATTTCTGTTTGTATGAAGTTGAATAACCCTGGCTGTGCATGGATTCCTCCGAAATTCCATTTGCTCCTAGTCTGATGTGTCTCCTTTATTATCTGAGATAAGCAGGTAAGACTCGATTCTGTGCGACAGAGGCTCCTAAGGATTACAGTGCCGCTGTGACTGTGAACTAATAAATAAATATCAAATAGTGTCACTGCCGACCTGCCTCTCCCAAGATGTCCGAAATTCCCAACAGCAGAGCTCCTTCTGTGAGCCAGAAAGTTAATGTTTTGTAGGAAGCCCCTCTGTAAAATGTGCTCTATTCCCTGGAGGGAAAGAGTCAAGGCGGTTCTCTGAGCAGATTGACATGAGTTTATTCTTAAACGTGAACTGTAAGAGGGCTGATGATTAGGGGATGAGCTAGTCAAGGGGCAGGAAAATTAGGCCCAGAGCAGGAGAGGATGGGGAACAGATAACAGACAATGCCAAGGGGTGGTCTCCAGCGACAGTCTACGGAAATGCCTTATGGAATATTCCCATGGAGAAGGCCCTGGAGGGCAACCCAGTGTGCAGAGGGCCACGGGGCCAACATGTTGGTGGGGCCAAGATGGTGCTAACAAGTCCCACTCCACAGCCTGGCTGCTCCGACTCCCAAGCACGAGCTAGTGTCATTTCCTTACCTTTCAGCTCCTATGGGAGATGGGGCCGGGCTATGGTGCACAGAGGAAGAGGGGCATCACATCCACCTATTCTGAGATTCTGCTGGGAAATTACACTAGCGTGAATTGTGGACTATTTACTCGAATCTGCAGCCTTCACTTTTATCTCCTGTAACACAGAGTGGCCTCCTATGACTTGCAAAAAAGGAGGCATCTGTATGCCTCCGTCAGTGAAGGGTGGGCAACCACGGGAGAAGAAGCGATTTCACTAATGAGACTCGGGGCAGGAAGGGAGAATTTATGCTGCGCTGTGTTGGAAGGGAGGGAAGATGCACGGAAGCTGCTTTAAGGAAAGCGGAAGTCTGAAGTTATCTTGACAAAAGCTTGATTTATTTCTTCAAAGTCTAAAATGTATGTGCCACAGGTTTGTTTGTTTTTTCTAAGACTTTTTTTGTTTGTTTGTTTTTGTTTCTCAGAAGAGTGGGTAGAACTGTTCTTGGAATGGCAACGAGTCACATCAGGGTGCAGGTAGGAGAAAGATGTTAATGCCATGGGTGCATGTTTTCGTAGGGTACGCGTCTCAGCGATGTCTGTGTGGCCAGATGACACATGGTGGCCTGTAAATCAATGAGGACCAGACGGGAGCTTAATGCATCCTCCACATCTCCCCGTCTTGTGACTGGCTGAAGTCCATGTGCAATTTTGAAGAGGATGTTTGAAAAGGATATTCATCATTTTAAATTGCTCTGTGGGAGCTTTGTGGTTCATAATGTGCTACTTAGGTACTCCTCAAAGATAGATTTTCCTTGATGTGGTTTGCACTTTCATAACGGCAAAAGGGCAATTTGGTTATTAGAATAGAAAAACTAACTTTGAAGACATTAATAAGAAATATGGGCTGGAGCCAGGAGAGAGGGGGGACTAAACAGGTTCAAAATATGGGAGCTGAATTCTAACCCCCAAATGTCTGGCACTGAGAATTCCCATTGTTTGGCAAGAGTCTTGCTATTCATTCCTTAGTTTAATCCTCAAGTACCATTGGGAAAGTCTTCTCAGAGCCTCCAGCATATCCCTAGGACTAAAATATGCTTTCCTTTGTGGAAAAATAGTTTAAAACCCAGCAGCATAATAGTGTAACAATACTAGAGTTGGTGATCTGAAAAAAAAATAGAAGATTGTTATTGAGATAGATCAGAGCCAAACACATCTGCTATATTCCTTGCCTTATTTTGTGGCGTCCTCATCAGAAGTGTGGTATGTGAATGACCCTGATTGTCAAGTAGAGAGCTGGTGTTTGGGCAGCTCCTTCCCAGACACCCAGGTAAAAATGAATTAGCAATGAGCAGCCTGGGAAAATGTGCATTTTGAGCATATGTGCTCTAAAGTCGAACAGAAGAAAACAGAATTGGATCCTGATTATTTCAGTAGAGTAAATATTAGCAAAGTATTAGGTATGCAGAGTAAGACAGCATGAGATGTCTACAGACACTGTAGGGAGCAGGAAGAACGACCCCACAGGTATCCTATTGCGTATTGGACTTTTTTCATAAGTTAAAAATGTTTTTCAAAAAAGCTCAAGGAGATATTTCTATGCAAAGTACATGTAATTGAAATGTTTTGGAAAATGGTGCCATAAAAATAGAGCCAGTAGCAATAGTATTTTTACTTCTTGCTTTGATATGCAGGCAGGTAGGTAGAGAAAATTTTCCCTGAATAATGCCCTGCAATCTACATTTCATGAATACATTCATTATCTGACACATCTTTGTTGAGCACCTCACATGTGCCCAGGGGCTGTTCTGGGCTGCAAGGACACAGTTGTAAACAAGACAGACTTGAGCAGGGACAGGTGTGGTCTGTGTTCATCATGCAGGTGTCTGAGAAGACAGCCCTTCCTTCATCGGGCCACACAAACCAGTGGCCCTACCACTGTTGATCACCCTCTGTCCTCACGTCCCTCCCTGCCCAGCTCAGATGTCATGGCTCGTCCCTGCGGAGGTCTTCAAACTGGGTGCCCATAAGGTATAAGAAGTCTTCCCTAGAGAGGATTTGTGCAAAGACAGTTTTAAGGAAACCCCAATCATAGTGATTATTTTTCTTAAACTGATTCACCCAAGAACTCACAGACAGTTATAGAGCTCCTTCTTCTGCTTCACACAAGAAGGTACATACCTTACCCAACCTAAATCTTACTATCTTGTATTCAACCAGGCTGTAAAACCTAAAGGGTAGCAAATAAAGTGATAAGTCACAATTTTATTTCAGGGCAAGTTTTCCTAAGAATTAATTAAAACCCTGGCTAAGTGCCCATAGCTCAGTGGTTAGGGTGCCAGCCACATGCCCCAGGTAAACAACAATGACACCTACAACGAATAAATAGCTGGGCATTGTGGCAGGTGCCTGTAGTCCCAGCTACTTGGGATGCTGAGGCAAGAGAACTGCTTAAGCCCAAGAGTTTGAGGTTGCTGTGAGCTGTGACAGTACAGCACTCTACAGGGGCAACATAGTGAGACTCTGTCTCAAAAAAAAAAAAGAATTAAAACCCTTAGGATTTTCCTGGTTTTCTTGTCTTTTTTATACTTTTGTTAAGGAGAAACACAGTCTTATAAACAGTGTATCTTTTCCATGCTGAGTCATTCTGAATTCACATTTTGGATACATGGATGTGGACGAAATAATAATTTTTGTGTACTGGTTTTGATTCTTTTATCTTTGGTCTGTTATCAATGAAAGCATCACTCTGGGGGTAGAGAGCTATGAAGGCAAAGCAAGAAGGATATTGTCCACAACTGCTGAAAAGGCCTGACATGCTATGGCTCATACCTGTGATCCCAGCACTCTGGGAGGCTGAGGCCGGTGGATTGCTTGAGCTCAGGAGTTCCAAAACCAGCCTGAGCAAGAGTGAAACCCTGTCTCTACTAAAAATAGAAAAAGTAGCTGGATGTGGTCACACATGCCTGTAGTCCCATCTACTCAGGGAAGCTGAGGTAAGAGGACCTCTTGAATCCAAGAGTTTGAGACACCACCGCAGTCTACTCCCAGGGCCACAGAGTGAGACTTGTCTAAAAATAATGATAATAATAAAAAAGAACTGCTAAAAATTAAAAGCAGCTCATTGTTTGCATACTTAAAATCTTTTCTTACTTTAGCTACTAAAGATGCATATCCCTAGGACTTTTTAAAAACTAAATGTAAAAAATTTAGAACAATTATAGATTTACACAAACATCAAGGAGATAGTACAGAATTCCCAGATGCCACCCACCTAGGTTCTCTTATCTGTAATATCTTACAATATTACAGTGTATATGTCACAATTAATGAACCAATTGATGTTCCAATATTGACTTCTTATTATTAATTACAGGCCATACCTTCTTTAGAGTTTCTTATTCGACCTCATATCTTTTTTTTCTATATGTGATCCTATCCCAAACCTTACATATTATTGGGTCCTTTCTCTTTAGTCTACTCTTGGCTGTGACAGTTTTTCCGACTTTCTTGTTTTTGATGACCTGCACAATTTTGAGGGCTACTGGCGAGGTATTTTATAAAACGTCCCTCAGTGTTTGCCCAATGTTTTTCTCATGATAGACTAGGATTATGGTTTTGGGAAGGAGAATGCCAGAAGTGAAGTGCCATTTTCTTCACAGCACATCCAGGGGCATGTTGACAACGTACCATGAGTTTATTACACACTTTGTAAGTTGAAACCAGACAAATGCAACCAGACTTTGTGCAAACTGAGGTCACCCAGCTGAGGTGGAGTTGGGCAGATTTCTCCACTAGAAAGTTATTGTGTGCCCCCCTCCCTAGGACTTTTATTGACTGATTTAGGGAAGAATCTTTGAACTTCTCAAGCAGAACATTTTCATGATACTGATTCTTATATGTATCAGTGGAATACTTTTTAAGACTAGCGATTTTTTGAGATATATAAGGTAAAAAAATTATGATTTAAGTTCATGGGCATCATTCAGTAGGATAGCTAAAAATCCTCTTGTAATGCATCATAAGATACGCATTTCAATTACTGCTACTATTTGTCTGATTTCAACTTATAAAATGTGTAATAATTTCTACCTACTATTAACAATAAATAATACTCTATGTTGGCTGCTGGACTGGGGAGTTTTTAGCAATACATGCCTTTTTTCGTTAATCAATTCAGGGGGAAAGTCTAGATTTATTATTGAAGAGCACCATAGCTAACGAAATTGATGGAAACTCCTTATTTAATATTATTTCATCTTTATTCCTTCTAAAAAGATGAAAAACAAAGCTTTATCCAGATACATATACCAGAGGAAGGCCATGTATGTCTTTATAATCACTCTTCATTCCAGAAGGATATCATCATTTTATGGGAGGCTGAGGCAAGAGGATTGCTTGAACCCAAGAGTTTGAGGTTGCTGTGAGCTATGATGACGTGGCACTCTACCCAGGGCAGCACAGTGAAACAAACAAAATGAGATGTTATCAATTTAGGTAACCATTACGTTGCGTTATTATAAAATAAGTATTGAGAAACAATTCATTATTATCGTCTTGTTTTTATTATAACTGATTAGAGAACATAAAAATAACTATACAAATTCTCCTTAGTAAAGTATCACAAGAATGTAAAAAAAAATCTCCAGTATACTCAACACTAATATACAACCAATGTATAATCAACTACATGCCCACACAATGATAAAACACAAACAGAGTCTAGCAAGTGGGAGGGGGGAAAAGAAAGAAGAGAGGGTGGAGGGTGACTGTGGGATCTCACCTCATACTCTCAAGGTAAGGTTGTTCAGCGTGCCTCCTAGTGAAGGGCTTCACTACAACTTGAATTTTACCTTAGAAATGAAAACAATGCAACCTAAAAATTTGTACCCTCCAAGTAATTTAAAATAAAAAATTATATGAATTCTATATCCTTTATTCTTGACTACAGAGGCAAGAAATCTAGCTTATAAAATATATTCAGTAATTATTTCTCAAATATATTAAAAATGAAGATACAATTTTAAAATGAAGTCAGCCTCTTTCTGAGAGCCATGAAGTCTGATATTGCTGCTTGATCTGACATTGCTATTAGCTTTGCCAGTTAGATTACATGAAAGGCTTTTTCTTTGTATTGAATGAGCTAAATCTGCAGCCTTAAAGTACTGACAAAAATGTATAAGAACGGATAATGAGGAGGACACCAGATAAAGAGATCTCTTTGTATTGTTTCTTATAACTGCATGTGAATCTATAATTATTCCAAAATGTTTCATTAAAAGAAAACACTGTATTGACAAAGGTATAATGAAATTAATAATATTCGCTTTTCCAAATTTGTCTTTTCTTTTTTTTTTTTTTTTTGAGTCAGAGTCTTACCCTGAGTAGTGTGCCATGGCATCACAGCTCCTAGCAACCTCCTCAAACTCTTGGGTTTGAGCGATCCTCTTGCCTTGGCCTCTGGAGTAGCTGGGACTACAGGTGTCTGCCACAATATCTGACTAGTTTTTCTATTTTTAGTAGAGACAGGGTTTCAAACTTGCTCAAGCTAGTCTTGAACTCCTGAACTCAAGCCATCCACCTACCTCAGCCACCCTGGGTGCCAGTATTACAGCCATGACATCCGGCCTGTTTTTCCAAATTTCTGAGTATATTAGCTTTAAAAAAGTGCCTATAAGTGAAAAAATAGCAATTTATAATTTATATTAAGATAAGTCCTGGAAAAATAGCAATTTATAATTTATATTAAGATAAGTCCTGGTGGCAGTGCCCGTAGCTCAGTTGGCAGGGCGTCAGCCGCATACAGCGAAGCTGGTGGGTTCGAATCTGGCCTGGGCCAGCTAAAGCAACAATAACAACTGCAACACAAAAATAGCTGGACATTGTGGCGGATGCACAACACAAAAATAGCCGGGCATTGTGGCGGGTGCCTGTAGTCCCAGCTACTTGGGAGGCTGAGGCAAGAGAATCACTTAAGCCCAAGAATTTGAGGTTGCTGTGAGCTGTGACGCCACAGCTCTCTACCCAGGGTGATAGCTTGAGACTCTGTCTCAAAAAAAAAAGATAAGTCTTTGTAAAGCTTTTTTGGTATATATTCCTTGAGAAAATATATGATTCCAATAACTGGATAACAAATCCATTTGCAAATTGGGAGATTTCTAATTCTTCACTGTCAATGAACTGAGTTTTCAGCTATCAACTTCCTTTTGATAGATCCTTATATAAATTTCTTTGTTAACTCAAATGGAATTCAAATGGTTTAGTGGCATTACCATAAAATGTCCTTCTATTTCCACCTACATAAGTATAAAAAAAGGTTCTTCAACACACATGTAACAACAAAAATAATAATGTCGTTATATGCTCCATAACTTAATTTAGAAATAAGCAACATTTTCCAATGGATGAAATAATTAATTGCTTATCTTGTGTTAGTTTGTATTAAGAGAAGAACATTCAACAAAATACTCTTTTTTGTGTTTAATAAAACAAAACATAGTGATCTATCAACATTTGTAATATTAGACATTTATGTGTTGATATAAAGTTTGAATATATTTTAGTCACTTGTATATTAATCATAATTGTAATAGTAACTCAGTCTAGAAGAAAATTTTCAACACTTAAAACCTTATGCTCATGGAAAATATAAAAATTACATTAAACTTTAGTTTATATACATATTTTTGTTGCAGAGAAATGTGTGAGAGTGATAAATAAAAATCTTATGAGTATAAAAATATATTGTAGAACTCAGTTGTGGGGGTGGGTGTGAAGGGAGTAGTCTGAAAGTACAGGTTCAAATAGAAAGAAAAAGATGTAAGATTTCCATTTAAGAAGCACTTTTAGATGTATTTTTAAATGGATGATGGTGGGTACCAAAATTATGTGGTATTTAAATTCATTGGTTACATTTTTTTAAAAAGTGAGATATAAAAGTGTACTGTATGTCAAAAATATATCACATTTAAACCTACAATGAGAAATTTAGATGTTATCTTCAAATGTGTGGAGGATACATAGTTTTTCAAAACTATTTTTGGGGACTATGCAAACAGTAGAGTTTGAAGACCATGCAACACTGTAACTGCGTCCTTTCAAACATTTCTGAGTCCTTTGTTCCTCTGCTCTGTCATTGTACACAACTGACAGTCAGCTCATCTGTCTAATCCTAGTTAATTAAACCCGAATACCGGCCAGCTACATGTATGCATTCTAGCAGCTCAGTGTTACTGGAGAGAAACACAAGGCCCGGCTGACTTATTTCACATTCGGTCCATGATCACAGCACTCGGGGTGGGGGCACACCGCACAGCCTAACAAGCCTCTGGTCTTCCCTGGCATGTTCAAGTTCTCACTTCCAAGATACTACTTCACACTTTCTTTCCTCCACTCAAAACTTCCCTCCTATTACTATGGTAGAAATCGTTTTTGCAGAAGTCCAACCCTTCCTATGACGCGCTGGGTCCCATTCTCTCTCAGCGTATTGAGGGCAGTGTCGTGGCACCAATCCCCTCTGACTTGTCATCACCAATATCTACCTATATGTTGTCATTTCCTCCAGCTTAGTGCTTTGCTTTCACGTTACTATGTTTAAAAATTCCTTCACCCTATTCCCCTATCTTGCCCTCCCCATCTCTCTACTTTCCTTGATAGTTAAACTTCTATAAAGGGTTTTCTATAGCCACAGTTTCATTTTCTTACTTTACGTTTTTGACCCAGATGGACTTTCTTCACACCACTCCATGGAGACTGTCTTCATCAAGGGCAACAATGGCTTCTCTGCTGCCAAGTCCAATGTCACTCCTCTCTCCTTATCTAATGACTCGTTGATCACTTCCTCCTTCTAGAGGAGCCCATCCTGGTGTCCATGACACTGTCGTCTCTTAGTTTTTTTCCACTTCACTGGCCACTCTTTCTCAATCTCCTTTACCTTTCCTCTTGTTCATCTTGGCCTCTAAATTGGGAATTCATCCTGACTCAGTCTTAATTCCTCTTTTCTTTCCTATCAACAGATAACTTCTTTTAGGTGGTTTGTACTATACTGTTTTTATGCTAATTGTTTTCTAATCCATATAACAAACTTGGCTTGGTCCCATAAAGGCTTACTTGGCATCTTCATTCACATATCCAATCTCAAGTCTAACTTGGGCAATGTAAACCTCTGGATCTCTATTACCCGCCCCCTAAAACCTGTGCTTGTCTTGGATATTGTGTTCATGGTCCCAGTTAATGGCATGACCATCCACCTGGGGCTTAAACCAAAACTAAGCAGTTACCCTTGCTTCTGTTTTTCTTATATCTAATACATTTTTTAAAACTTGTCTTTTATAGCTTCAAAATATATTCACCATTTCTCCATGGTTACCTCATACGTCAAGCCATCGTCTCTCCCCCCCCTCATGAGACCTCTTAATTAATCCCTCTGCTTGTACTTTGCCTGGACAAAAGTCTTTTTCCACTCAAAAGGAGGTTTTGATAAGTTAAATCAAAATGTCATTCAACCTCTCAAACGGTTTTTAACTGCATACACGAATCCCTATACAACCACGTTCCTTTCTCACATTTCTGCCCCTCTCCTAGCCCTTTTCCGTTCTCTAATTTTTCAGCCATGTAGTCACTTAGCGACTCACTATCACATCACCATTTTTTAAAACTGAAAAGTAAATTTATTTCAGGTTAATGTGAGGGTGCAAACAACCAGGTCAAAATATTTGATTTTGTTAGGTAGAGTCTCTGTGGTTATGTCCCACACACAAAAGGTGTGCCAAGCACCCCCACCCCATGCCCATTCAGTGAGAGCACCCCAACCCCCTCCACCTCCCTGAGGACACCTCCCCCTAACTTGAATGGAAATGAGTTTTTCTCCTATGTGGGAGTGTATTAGATTATCTACTAAATAAATTAGATTATTTATTTTGAAATAACTGTGGGTTCTTAAGGCATTGCAAAGGTCACACAGACAAGTTGTTCTTGTGGCATTTGGCTGGAGTAGAATGGTTATTGTCTATGACGCTTCTGTCTTGCTAGGATACCCCTGTTCCTGGTCCCGTGGCAGAGAAAATAGATTTTTCTTGTTCGTTCTTTCTGTGTCTCTTAGCATTTCCAAGTGGCTGGCATCTCTAGCTTCCACTTTGAGATTTATGAGGCAAAAGAATGGAAAAGAATCCATGCTGTTCCTTGAGTTCTGAGATATCCTAGCTCGTCTGCCTTTTTCTCTCTACCTCCTAGTATCTTTTTATGTGTCTGTTGTTTTATACATAATGTCCAAGAATTTTAGCTGTGCTTAACAGGAGAAACAGGAAAGGTACATCTGTGCCGTCCTCCCGAAGCAGAAGACAAGAGGGTCTTCATCATTCTCTTTTTAATTCTTGTTATTGTCTAGTTCCAACTATTAAAATATTCAATATGATACTTTCGTTTGTTTAGAAGAATATTTTTAAATTTTACAAATTAATAGTTTTTAAAAGACACTTTATTATATATTTCCAAATTAATTACAGTATGGTGAGAGAAATGGCCTTTTTGATACTGATTCTACGAGGATGCTCAGAGTTTGCTTTGTGGCCTGATAATTGGCCAATTCCTCAAAATATTTCATAGGTACTTAAGAAAAATGTGTGTTCTCATTGGCAGGATGTACATGAGATCAAGAAAATTTGTTAATTGTGTTTTCAAATCTATATTTGTGCTAATTTCCTGTCTTGATCAGTTTTTGAGAGAAACGTCTTAAAATCCTCTACTATAATTATATATATTTTTAGTTTCTTGTGACAGATCTGGTAATTGTACCTTTTGTAAATTTGTGACCATGCTGTTATACATATAAATTTAGAATTGCTACATCCTGGTAAATTTTAACTTTTTATCATTGCATAGATATCCTTGCATATCTTGTTATCTCTAATAATAATTTTGTCTTAAAGTCTGTTTTCTTATCTATACCATGCATAGCTTAATACAATTCTTTTCATTTATTTACTTTGAAGGTTTCAATGTTCTTATTTCTTGTCTAGTTGATAATCTTTGCCCTTTAACTGGAGAGTTTGCTACACTTATATCTAACATGATTGTTGACATATTTCTTTGCTCATAATATTTCTTCCATTTCAGTTTTTCCTTTCAGAACCATCTTTTTATTTATTAATGTTACAGGTTGGATTGCATCTACTAAAAAGATGTGTTGAAGTTCCAACCTCTGTACCTTAGAGTGTGACATTATTTTAAAACAGGGTTCTTGCAGATACAGTGGTTGAAATGAGGTCATACTGGAGCAGGGTGAACTGTTAATGCAATACCCCTGTTGTTCTATCAGAATAGAAATGGAGAAAGACACAAAGGGAGAATGCCATGTTATGGTAAAGGCAGAGAATGGAGTGATGTGATAGATCTACAATGCAAGGGATGGCAAGATTGCCAGCAACACCAGAAGCTAAGTCATGGAACAGATCTTCCCTTAGAGTCATAAGAGAATGTGTGGTTTTACCAACACCCTGATTTCAGACTTCTAGAAGCAATAGATTTCTGTGGTTTTAAGCCACCCAGTTTGGGGAACTTTGTTATGACAGCCGTAGGAAACTACTGCCCTGAAGTTCAACTTTTAGAAATAGGATTAATTAGCAGTGAACTTTTAAGTTTCAATTTTCTGCATATGTTTTAACTTTCCCTCATTTGCAAGTGTATATTCATGTGTCTGTACATGTGCGTGTATATCCAGGCATATAATTCTAGATTGACATTTATTTTTGTCAACATTTCGCAGATTTTATTCTGCTGTTTGTTTCATTGAGGCTATTGAACATACTGCTGTGAGTCTAATTGCCATTTAGATACTCATATTTTTTCTCTGGATGTTTTCAGTGTCTTCTATTTCTCTTTGGTGCTTTAGAGTCTCATTATGCTGTTTTTAGGTGTAGATTTTTTTAAAAAATCCTATTTGAGATTTACAGTCACAAATCTGAGAAATCCTGTCTTTCATCATTTCTGTAAAATTCTCAGTAATTATCTCTTTGAATGTGACCTTTCCCCCTTGCTTTCCCTTCTTTCCTTCCAGTAGTACCATTAAAAAATTTCTCCCTATTGTTCCTATTTCTTAACCATTCTTTTATATTTTCCAAATTGTTGTTTTATTGAATCTTGCTTACCCAGAGGATAATTTCTTCAGATTTGTCTTTCAGTTTATATTCTCTCTTGAGTTTTATATAATATCATGTTTGATTTACCCATTAAGTTTTCATTTTTAGGTTTTCTTTCTTTTACAGAAATTCTATTTTTTCCTGTTTAAATCTATGTGGTAGTTGTCGATGATCTCACTTCCTTATGTATGTTTTCGATTTTCTTTTTCAATCTACAGATATTTTTTAAAATTTATTTTTTTATTGTGGAAAAATACCCATGATGTAAAATTTACCGTCTAAGCCATTTTTAAGTGTGCAATTCAGTGGCCTTAAATACATTCAGATTCCATATGAGAGTGAGGACATGTGGTATTTGTCTTTCTGTGTCTGGCTTATTTCACTTAACATAACGTCCTCCAAGTTCATCCATGTTGTTCTGTTCACCAAGTTATAATTATAAAGAAAGAATAAGTGTTCCATTGCAGACTAGGGTGACTATGGTTAACAATAAGGTATTCTGTATCTTGAAAGAGCTAGAAGAGAGGATTTTGAGTGTTCTCACAATAAAGAAAGGCGATGTTTGAGGTGATGGATGTGCTAATTACTCTGATTTGATCACTTATCATTCAACAATGTTACATGTGCCAAACACCATATTATACCCCATAAATATGTATAATTATCAATTAAAAATAAAAAGAACTTTTAAAATAAAAAAATTTATGTTGTTTTACTACCACTGTCATCTATCTTTGACTTTTCTCACCTTGCAAAACTAAAATATTAAACAATGTTCATTAAATGATAAATACTCTCCCCACCCCCATCTTCTGGCCACCATGATCCACTTTTTGTCACTATGGTTTTGACTACTAGGAATATCTCATATAAATGGAATCACACAATTTGCCTTTCTGCATCTGGCTAATTTCACTTAGCACAATATCCTCAAGTGTCCATTTTATAGCATGTGTCAAAATTTCCTTCCTTTTAAAGGCAGAATAATATTCCCTTATAGGTATTTACTGCATTTTGGGTATCTATTGATCTCTTGGTAGACATTTGGTTGTCTTATGAATAATGCTACTGTCCCATGTGTGCACAAATATCTGTTCACATTCCTGCTTTCAATTTTTTGGAGTGTCTACCGAGAAATGGAATGGCTGCATCATACATGTATTAATCTGCAATCTTTTTATAATGTATAAAACAATTCCAAGGTCTGAATTACTTGGGGTCTAATATTACAGTTTCTCATTTATGTTGAATTTTATAATTCAGGGAAACCAAAAGGATTTGGTTGAGAGTTCATTCCTCTAGAGAAAATTTTATTTTATTTTTTCCAGATTACTCTAAACTAATCTTTTGGATTATTATTTTCTCAACCATCACAGATTATATAGGTTTTTACACCAACCTTCAAAGGCAGTTTATGATCAGGGGGTTGCATGGGGGATTTTTCTTTTCCCCAGCCAGAGATGTAATGGAGACAGACCAATTTCCTAGCAGGTAGAATTTTACCCACCTATCCTTTCACTGGCAGTGTAGTTTTATGAAAGGAGTGTCAGTTGTGAGTCTTTACTTTCACCAGACCTAAGCCTGCTATGCCTCTGGCACAGGGCAAAACTGGCAGTCATAGAAGATGACTAGTGTCAGGGCCTATTCCCAGGACAGTCTGTAGGTTCAGAAGTTGGTTACCTCTCTAATTGTATCCTTCTTTTGTGTGTGTGTGTGTGTGAGCATTTTAAAGCATATTTGTGGCATTTTATTAAGAAGATTCAGGGCAGCGCCTGTGGCTCAGTGGGCAGGGTGCTGGCCACATAAACCAAGGGTGGTGGGTTCAAGCCTGGCCCCCGGCCAAACTGCAACAACAAAAAAAATAGCCAGGCATTGTAGCAGGTGCCTGTAGTCCCAGCTACTCAGGAGGCTGAGGCAAGGGAATCGCCTAAGACTAGGAGTTGGAGGTTGCGGTGAGTTGTGTGACGCCACAGCAATCTACTGAGGGTGATAAAGTAAAACTCTGTCTCTACAAAAAAAAAAAAAGAAGAAGATTCAGGTGTAGTGTAGAATAGTACTTAGCACAATTAGTACTTAGCACAATTAGATCTTTGATTCGTTCACTATTCACCGGATCTGTCTTATCTGCCTCAACTATAAACTTCATGGGAGCAGAAAGCATGTCTCTATCTTTAGTGCCTCTAGGTAGTAAATGTTCAATATTTGTTCACTGAATGGGTAAGGAAATGAATGGATGTCTTAGCCTGCCATTGAGGCCTATGTAATGAACAACAATCTCAGACTACAAACTGGGATAAGCAGAAAATACTTTTCTTATTTTGCACAATTCTACTTAATTTCCGATTCTAAGTACCCTTTTGCCCTTCTATGGATTTCCCTTCGCCACCTGCACTTCTTGGAGGTTATATATGGTTCGTGTATTTTACAGAGAGCTGTGAACACCCATTCTGCCTTCATAATTCATCCTAAAAGGATGCCCACAATGTGTGCTTCATTTCTGCAGCTCCTCTTCTTCAGATCTAACTCTTACGCTATTCTTTCCCATGCCTAGGACACACCTGCTGGTTGCTTATGGTCTTGACTATGCTCAGAATCCAAAGAGTCCTCTCTCCAGCCTGTGAGAAAAATGACTTTAGACAGAGGCATAGTATAGGTTAATGATTCTCCCTTTCCCTCTCTACCTCTCCAGGTGATTGTGAATCTTCTTCATTTACCACACAGAAGGCTACAGATCACCTCTCTTTCTTGAGGCCAGCAACCTACACCTGCTAGAAAACGCAAGGGGGTAAAATAGAAGGGGAAAAAATTTAAATTAGTATCTCAAAATATTATCGAGCTATTCTTTTGGCATTGATCATTCATCTCTGATGTTGATTGAGGGAAAAATAAGACAGTGAAAGGCCTTTAAGAAAGCCATCTCTTGAAATTTAATTGTGAAAAATGGATAGAAACTTTCAAATTGAAGACCATTGATGTGATGTACAGGTAAGCAAATTTGCTTGAAGTCATACATGATAAGACTTATGCTACATTCTATTTATTAGAAATGAGTCATTAAGTTTGGCCTGTACTCAAAGTAAGGAAACTGGGTTCCATCTTTTGAGGGAAAGATTGTCAAAGAATCTGTGGGCATATTTTAAAGCCATTCCCAATCTGCTGTGACATGTTGTTTTGATTGACATGTATTAAGAAATACCAGCCTCACACAGATAAGCTGTTGGAAAAAAGGAATATTTCAACAGCCTTTTCAAAAAAATTGTGGAAATGCTTAGACACTACATTAAATAGTATTTTTTTAAAAAAAGGTTAGTTGCATTATGGAATCTGAAACCATATCCTTTAACTTCTCAAATTCCATTACATTAAAACTTCTTAGTCTATCTTGTACTTTCAGTGGATATTTTACCCATGTATGATTTTGTAACTTCATATATTGGTCACTTGGATTATTGATTTGTTGAGTTGCATAGATCTCTCAAATGTTGGCATATTTCATTATATTATATTAAATATTATTTTGCTAATATTACTACTAATCTCATCTGAAAAACTTTTAAGTATTGAACAACTGTCAAGCGTATAGTGGCAGATACAATATTTCTAAAATTCTAATTTTTACTCTAAAGCTTGAATTTTATCATTGGCAACAAATACTGTCAGTTGTTTTCCTTGAAGTGATAGTCAGTCTCACTTGGTTCATTGTGAAGAAAATGTCTGCCAAATACCCAAGTCTAAATAAAGAGAGTTCTTCATTGATTCAAGTAAAAATGCTCTCTGAAAAAAGTAGTTCAGCTCACAACTCAAGCAGTCTTACAAGTGCTTTTCCTTGAGACAACCATTACACTTAAGTACACAGGAGAAGTGCTTTTTGCATACTTCACATTTTGTCAATCAGAATATTAAATAGATGTAGACTATGAAGCTAATTTATAGCTATCACATGAAGGCTAAAATCCAATTATAGCACAAGAATATGGGGAAAGGGGAAAGGGAGGGGAGAGAAGGAGGGAGGATGGGTGGAGAGTGGGCGATTAGTGGGATCACACCTATGGTGCATCTTAGAAGGGTACAAGTGAAACTTACTAAATGCAGAATATAAATGTCTTCATATAGTGATTAAAAGGCCATGAAGGCTATGTTAAACAGTTTGATGGAAATATTTTAGATTGTATATGAAGTCAGCACATTGTGCCCCATGATTGCAATAATGTACACAATTATGATTTAATAAAAAAAAAGATGTAGACTCAAAAGCTTATTTTTTTTAAAAAATCAATAATTTATATTACTTCATGAAGGACATCCTAAAGTGAAATGATTCTCTGGCCTTTTTTCCTCTGCTGGTGAGTGGCAGTGAAGTGCAGTGTTCATTGTCCTGGGACACTGATTACTAGTGCAATTGGGGACCTCCGCTTGGATACGTGCTGAACCCCCAGCAATTCTACCCACCATTGCTTTTGACGATCAATGGAAAGGTCAACACAGAGAAAAAGGCAAATAATATCTTGGTATCATGAACATAGTTTTGAGTTTTTTTAATAACCTGAAAGTGTCTCATGGACCCTCAGAGATACATGGCCCATTTTTGGAGTACTGCTGCTCTAAAGTATTTACTAGTAGCCAATTTCTCCTGAGAAAGAAATTGATTTCTCACATTATTTAACCCTCATCTTTATCTTCTCTTCACCACCCCCCACTCCCCACTTGCCCTCCACCAACCACCAATGGCTCCACCCATCAGGCTGAACAATTAATTGTATTCTTTTTCTTGAGAGAGATGTCACATCTCCATCCTTTTCTACACTTCCTCCTTCTGCTCCTCCTCTGCTTTTCTTCTTCTATTTTAGTATTTTATTTATTGTGGTAAGAACATTTAGAATAAAATCTACCCTGCTAACAGATTTTAAGTGTACGGTACATTATTGTTAGCCATGGGCATGACGTGAAACAGCAGACCTCTACAGTTTAATTATTTTGTATAACTAAAATTTTACCTGTTGTTTAGCAACTCTTCCTTTCTGTCTCCTCTCAGCCCCTGGCAACCACCATCCTATGCTTTGTTTCTATGAGTTTGACTATTTTTGATTCCTGCAGTAGTATTTGTCCTTCTGTGGCTGGCTAATGTCACTTAGCATGAAGTACTCCAGGTTCACCTACGTTGTCACATGTGGAAGAATTTTTAAGAAGGGATTGTCTTCTCACTTGTTAAGTTTTGTAAAGAATTTCATTAAGAGATATATCTTAAGTATTTAAAATCCATTTCACATACATGATAGTAGTTATTTTCAAATAATTTTTAAAAACAGCCTACTCCATCTTAACTATACTGTAAGCCTGTTATACCTTAGATACTAAAGTTGGCAAATTTTCTACAGTGCAGGGCATGGTTTCATAAGTCATAAAATTCAAAGTGAGAAAAATGTCCTTGCTAATGAGGTTGCTGAGCCTGTATGTGCTCTTAGCCCACGTCTCCCAAGGTTTCTGACAAGTTTTAGTGGATCAGAACTAGGCCCATGTTAAAGATGTGATGCATCAGTACAGCAGAACAGTTAGCAGGGAAACACAGTATTCCCCGGGGTGGGGGGCGGCAATTCTTTGATTTCTTTTTTTCTTATACTGGTTTGAATCTCTATGCCAAATTACTCATCATTGTGTGCGCTGGCTGCTGAATTTTCTCAGTGATGTTGAACGCAGCTTTTGCTGAGAAATTTTGGGATAGAGCCTGCTTGTTGACCTGACTGCTACATGATGTTTCAAAATCTCATGCAGACCCTGGAGGAGTAACCTGTCTAGTAATGAGATTGGAATTCACATCTGCTTGGTCACATTTGCCTCTGGAGCTTGGTGTTCACATCATTAAACCCCCAATATCCAAATGATGATTTATGCAAATTGTTTGCCTACATTTACATAAATTATATCAGTGAAGCTAATAAAACTCAGTAAGAAAATTTCAATTAAAAAGACTCTTGGAAACAAATTTCTTTTTTTCCTCCCTTCTTTATTGTTTGGGATTCATTGAGGGTACAAAGAATTAGGTTACACTGATTGCATTTGGTAGATAAAGTCCCTCTTATAATTGGGTTCCACCCCCAAGAGGTGTGCCATAAATTTCTTTTGTGAAGAAATCCTTCTTGCCATTGGCTGGGCAGCTCTAGGTTTTGCAAGTCCTCAAGCTTACATGATTTTGAGATTCCTCTAATGTGAAAATAATGCAAAATTGCCAAAGTGATCTTAGGTAAAATGATTAAAGTAAATCACAACAAATTAGGGAAGCCTTGAAGATTCATTGATCTCTTTAGGCAACTACACAGAAATGAGTATAAAGAAATGCTTCTTGATGAGAATCTGGCTTGCTCTCCTCTTAGGACTCTGTAGGCTCCAACAGCTTGGAGCACTCAGAGCCAGCAGCTGGTCAAGGAGAGGCCTTGGAGTGTCAGCTTCATTAGCTTTACAGTAGTAGATCCATCCCTGCCTTGGGAGAACTCTCTGTTCCAGACAAGGCCGCCTCTCCAATCCTGCCGGAGAGCATAGCTGTTTTTCAGCTGACCCTAAATCATGCTGAGAAGTAGTCTGATGTTTGTTGAAGCAACAAAGAAAGACATTTTGACTCTTTCCTTTCATGAAGCTGTATAATACTTTAAATGACATTTAAGAGCCCTACTTATTCTAAAATTATGTTTTATTTAAACGTTATCAGACACAGAAACATCCCAGAGAGCACAAATAACCATCTTTATCTGTAAGGAAGTTGTAGTCATTAGAAAAAGGAGATGCTATAAATTTCAAAAACTCAAATCATGGCTCCTATTAATTTTTTTTTTTTTTTAAGAGATCTGCCTCTCAGGAAAGCAATTTGAGAAACAACATTTTATTGAGCTGTACTAGATAGCAGGTAATTCATTATCCTCAATCTCATATTTATTATATTAACATACTTGTGTGCTAATAAAAGACACGTCTCCATCCATACACATGTTTTGTAGTAAAAAACATAAACCTTTGGAAGCCTGATATCAAAATGATTTAAGTTTTAAAAAAAGTAAAGATCTTTAAGAATGATGTTTAAACTCACGAAGCAAGTCTTGGACTGTCTCAGGAACGATTTTCTTCTTTCATCTGCCAAGGTTATTTAGTGATATTCACTCTTCTCTGGTGTATTACTTGCTTTGGTAAATTAGGAAATGGATGCATAGAAATAAGAAAATTGACAAAAGTCTACAGAAAAATTTGGAAAGAAATTACATTTTATAAATGCTAAGGGTGACAGATTTGTCATTTATAAAGAGTGAATGTGTCTCTAATCCATCAGATTTTATAACGTGAAAGCGATATATTGACTTTTAGCGTACAGTTCCCATTACCAGGCTAGACCTAGACATTCCAATCATATGATCAGTGAACCAGCCATTCTGTTCTTTATTTTAGTTCGAAGCAGCAGAAGATCATTACAAATGTCTCAGCAACTGATCAGTTTTATTCTGCGATGTCTTGAAGCAACATTAGAGGTAGCTGAGACCTCCACAGTTATCTCTTAATGAAATGTGGACAAAATCATAAGGCTTAGACTTGAAAAAGAATTATTATTTATCCTTATATAATTGAGTCTTCAGACCAGTGTTTTTCAACCTTTTTTTTTTTTTTTAATCTCATAGCACACTTAAACCTATAATTAAGCTTCCCTGGAGCACTTAAATTATGTTGACCAAAAAAAATTACTCTTTCAAAATAATTTAATTAATGACCTTTAAAAGTTTTTGCAGCACACCTAAGGTCCTCTCATGGTACACCAGTATGGAGCCGCTCACCAGCTGAAAGTCACTAATTCAGATAATATCACACCCTAAATTTCCTAGATATGTAATATATCTATTCTATAGAAGTTTAGAAGAGACTTTAAAAAATCTTACTTAATAATTAATAATACTCACTGTTAAAAGAATGTGTTTTGATTTATCATAAATGTCTATGCCATGGTTTAATTAAATTCTTCCAAGTATTTATTGAGAGTCTAACACTATGCTGGGCCATGAAAGAAGTTGGGGGGTTACAAATGAAGGGTCAAACATGTTTTAAACATGTTTTATCTCCATATATTTCATCTGTTTCTTCCACACCCAAGACTTCATTTCATGACATTGAAACCTGATTTCACCTTCTTCCCTCTGAAGAAGAAAGATACATTGTAGTGAACTTATGAGGCCTCACAATGCGTGTTTCAGTTCCTGTGGGTCCAGTGCTAAGGACGACACCTGCGAAGGTAAAGTTCCAGTTCAATGTGGACTCATCTGGGGAAGGTTTAGAAAGAGCTGGAACTCTATTTGGGTAGGTGGAGAGATCAGAAAGGTAACATTTAGCATGGGAAGAACAACATGGGCCAGAGTGTGGAGGAAACTTGTATTATCTTTTTCACTAGCAGAGATAAAAAAGACTCCTTTGTCTTGGCAAATTACTAACAATTCTTTGTCTTCTCTTTTCCTAGTCAAACAATCCCATACCCTCTGACTTTTCATTCTACACCCTCCTCTCAGCCCTTGCCAAGGCTCTCTACTCTCTCTGCCTCATTTTTGTGAGCTGTGTGGCCTGGTGGGTAGGACCTCACTTTGGGGTCCAGGTTTCTGACTTTTCATTTTTTTCCAATTGTGTGGCCTTCGCCTTTCCAGGCCTCAGTTTCCACCGCAATTTTCGGTACTAGATTATGTTCTCTTTGTTTCCTTCCATCTCAAAATTACAAATCTTAAATTATAAAGCTAATATTCTATGTAAGCTTCCAGCCACATGAAATAAAGTTAACGAGTTAATTTCCAATGCCCCTCGTTTTGTATTTTTCTTTGCACCTTCTGATACCATAATTACTTACAAAAACCCAAAAGGAAAGAAGTTTGGTGCCTACATAAAAACTGATTTACTTGTCCTCGACTTTATCAACAAACACACCATTCGTATAAAATGACCTCAAGTTCCAGCCCACACTAGATATGGAGGAAATGTATTTTTGTCTTAGGAATAATGAAAATTGCTTTTGCTTAAATGATTATGCTTGTTTCAAGCTATGAAAAATGTGCAAAGATAAAAGAAAAACAATGACTTCAAATCACACCACCCAGAATAGCCATTGTAATGTTAGGTGATCATCTTCCCAGACTTGAGGAAGTATTTTTAGAACATGTAACATACAAATGTAACCACCAAAGATAGTCTAAGGCAAAAGAACTTTATTATCTTTTTTGTAGGTTTTCGTCATGTGCTAGAGCTGGTTTTTAAACATGTTTTATCTCCATATATTTCATCTGTTTCTTCCACACCCAAGACTATGAATCTGCCAAAGTGAACGGTGACACCCCAACTGAAAAGCCCAGTGCTTTGACTGACTTCTAGTTAGCATTCCACAGACAGCACCCTCCTCCTTAAAATTCTCTCCAACTTCATCGTGAGTTTTTTTTTTTTTGAGACAGAGCCTCAAGCTGTCACCCTGGATAGAGTGCTATGGCATCACAGCTCACAGCAACCTCCAATTCCTGGGCTCAGGCGAGTCTCCTGCCTCTGCCTCCCAAGTCACTGGGACCACAGGCACCCGCCACAACGCCGGCTATTTTTTGGTTGTAGCCGTCATTGTTGTTTGGCGGGCCCAGGGGCTGGATTCGAACCCGCCAGCTCAGGTATACGTGGCTGGCGCCTTAACCCATTGAGCCACAGGCGCCGAGCCTCATTGTGAGTTCTTTTACTCTTTTCCATCCTTTTTATATTGGCAGACTCTGGGGTCCTAGTGTCTTCTCAATCTGGACACTCTCCCTGGGAATGGCTGCCTGAGGGGCCACTCACATTTCATGATTTAAGCTACCACAAAGACCCTGACTTCTATGTTTTTATTTATAAAAACTACCTCCTAAGTTATTTTTCTATATGTAGCTATCTGGATGCCCCCTAGTTGTCAAAATTCCCCCCAAACAATCATCTCCAATCCCAAACCTGCTTTCCTCCTGCCCAGATGAGCTCTATAACTAAAATTCTATTTATTAAGGCCTGAGCTGGGGATTGCTTATTGGTAATCATTCGTTCTCACCCTATTCCCTGCCCTATATTGTAGGAGTTAATTGGGAATTAACTACAGATAGAGTTCTGGATGGAACTGATAGTCTATCAAAGAAATGCACTTGCCTATGTTGGGGAGATGGAAGGAAAAAGAAAGAGTCATTCTCCCTGTAACAGAAGTCATAGCGAACACATTGCACCTGGCAGACATAAGCTTTGTGATGTCTGAACTTCTCGTTTCACTGTCATTACTAGATTTGAAGCAGCAGAATACTCATGAGATTGACAGCAAAATTTCCTAAATCCTCCTGACTTTTGGGTGGCAGCCTCGGCTTCCTGATCTTCAGATTATGCTTGCAGTGGTTTACTTAAAAGCCAAGTGGCCCTGCCTTTGTTCTGTCTAGTCTTTCCAATTCTAGTTCCCTGAATTCAATACCTCTTTGCTTGATGTAACTGTGTTAGTTTCTGTTTTCTGCACTGACCATTTTTTTTCTTTGATCTTTTTCTTTTTCTTGCGCCGAACCTTGACTGACATAAATCCAATTTTGTTGCAGGGGCAAAAGTAAGCTCTTTTCTTATATTATCTTATTATTTAAAAATTCTAGTAAAACATTATTCTCATTTTACATATGAGGAAATCAAGGTTTAAGATCAATATGACTTATCCACTGCTGCTAAAAGGTGAAGTCAAAGGAAAAAGTATTCTCCACAGCCAAAACTTTGTAGGTGTTCTGTCTCTTGTTTAATACAAGCTACCTCAAAAATATTGACATCAACCCAGCAAAATCTAAAAATAAAAATCTTCCTGGTTTCTTTCCTCTCCAATCTCATCCTCCTTATCTTAAAAGACTGAGCTTGTTGATTTCCCTTAAATTTCTCTGTATTCAGTCTCTTTTATATTTTATTCCACTGCCAATGCCTTGATTGAGCCCTCATCATCTTTCTCTTGGATTAGTGTAATTTAGCTCCTGAGCTAAAATGCTGCCTCCATTCTGATCTCATTTAATTCATCTTTCATGCTGCTGTGTGGAATTTGACTTTTAGAACAAAACTAATGGAACTCTGGGAGGCTGAGGTGGATGGATTGCCTGAACTCATGGCTTCAAGACCAGCCTGAGCAAGAGTAAGATCCTGTCTCTAAAAATAGCTGGTTGAAGGCAGTGCCTGTGGCTCAATGGATAGGGCACCAGCCCCATATACCAAGGGTGGCAGGGTCAAACTCGGTCCTGACCACACTGCAACAACAACAAAAATAGCCGGGTGTTGTGGTGGGCGCCTGTAGTCCCAGTTACTTGGGAGGGTGAGGCAAGAGAATCGCCTAAGCCCAGGAGTTGGAGGTTGCTGTGAGCTGTGTGACACCACAGCACTCTACTGAGGGCAATAAAGTAAGACTCCCTCTCTACAAATAATAATAATAATAACAACAATAATAAAAATAGCTGGGTGTTGTGGCAGGCGCCTGTAGTCCCAGCTACTTGGGAGGCTGAGGCAAGAGAATCACTTAAGCCCAAGAATTTGAGGTTGCTGTGAGATATGATGTCATGGCACTTTTCCAAGGGCAGACAAATTGAGACACTGTCTCGCCTGTGGCTCGGCGAGTAGGGCTCCGGCCCCACCGAGGGTGGCAGGTTCAAACCCAGCCCTGGCTGAACTGCATCAAAAATAGCCAGTGCTGTGGTCCCAGCTACTTGGGAGGCTGAGGCAAGAGAATTGCTTAAGCCCAAGAGCTGGAGGTTGCTGTGAGCTGTGACTCCACAGCACTCTACCGAGGGCGATAAAGTGTGACTCTGTCTCTACAAAAAAAAAAAAAAAAAAAAGAACAAAATTAATGTCTGGGCACAGTGGCTTATACCTATAATCTTAGTATTCTGGAAGTCTGAGACAGGAGGAATCCCATAAGCTGAGGAGTTCAAGACCACCCTGAACCACAGCAAGACCCTATCTCTACTAAAAATAGAAAAAATTAGCTGGGTGTTATGGTAGGCACCCATACTCCCAGCTTTACAGGAGGCTAAAGCAGGAAGATCGCTTGAATCCAGCAGTTTGAGGTTGCTGTGAGTTATGTGATGCCATGGCATGCTAGCCTAAGTAACAGAGTAAGACTCTACTAAAAAAATAAGTAAATAAGATAAAATAATAACTTGACTCATCAAAATTAAAAAAAAATCTAATATTACTCCATTACCGAAAGTCCTTCAGTTGCTCCTTGTACCACCGGATGACGCCCAAACCCAGAGAGCACAGTCCTATTGTGTCCCAGATTCTGCAGGTCCCACCTCAGCCCTGCACAGCTTCCCTCTCTCTGCCTCCCACCTACGACACTCTCCTTCTTTGTCCCTTGCTAGGCTAGGGCAGGGGCAATGTGTTCTTTATCTTTGTACCCATTTTTGAGCCTAACACTGTGCTTTTCACCTAATAGGCGCCCAATAAATATTCGCTAAGAATAATGGATGAAGGGAAGATGTACCATTTGTGGGAACCAAAAAAATCTTTCAGAAGTTTGTCAAAAAATGCAGGAAGAGGCTGAAGGAAATTTATTCCAGTCTGGAAGCCATAATGAATTTATAGTTATAACGGAGACGTAAAAGTATCCTGGTCTAGGACACCAAACTTGTACTGATTAACTTTGGCAACGCTCTCTTCTTCCTGCATTTTTAAGGTTATTTCTCTTTCTTTCTCTAGCTACTGACCTATAAAGTACTTTAAATATTCCATTGTGGAGGATTGCAGTGGAACAATACTGGCTGCAAATTGTCCTCTGGCCACATCCCTCCTGACCGAATCATTCTTCAAGATGTTGTCTCTATCTTTTACTTCTTTTTTTCCCCCATTGTACACCAGTAAGGAAGATGAAATTATACCTTTTTCTGCAAAACACAAGCCAATTATATATGTGTTCTATCAGAATAAATGTCATCCTTCCCTTCTTTTACCTTAGGTAACATAGTGTTGTTACCTATTAAAGTATTTGTTTAACAGATAGGATACAGAAGTATGTGGATATAGTATATGGAAGTAGGGAAGGTTGGAAAAACGAGACAAAAATATTGATTAAAATGAGATTGATGGATTGTATGGAGGAACCATGATTCAAAGTTACAAAGATATTTCTCTCTGTTGGTAACACTCTGATCATGGGTTCTGCAGTCAGATGACTAGTCTCAATCCCATTTCCACTATTTACTGGCTACACCCCTTAATAAGTTAGTTAACTTCCTAAATGTCAAGTTTTCTTCTCTGTAAAATAAGGCTAGATGGGGCGGTGCCTGTGGCTCATCGAGTAGGGCGCCGGCCTCATGTACCGAAGGTGGCAGATTCAAACCCAGCCTCAGCCGACCTGCAAAACAGAAAAATAGCCGGGCATTGTGGTGGGTGCCTATAGTCCCAGCTACTCGAGAGGCTGAGGCAAGAGAATCGCCTAAGCCCAGGGGTTGGAGGTTGCTGTGAGCTGTGACGCCACGGCACTCTACCGAGGGTGATGAAGTGAGACTGTCCCTACAAAAAATAATAATAATAATAACAATAATAATAATAAAATAGGGCTAGAGTGCCTGATTTAAACAGTTGTTACAGGATTAAAGATAATAAAGCAAGTACAGTGTGCAGCCAATATCTGACAAAGAGGCCAGTACATCTTAGCCGTCATTATTGTCATTACTTGAGCTGTAACTATTAGCATTAGGTTTGAATGGGAATAACAAAGACCCACAACAGGAGCGGGTCTCCTGTTAAGCAAGAGAGAAGCTTGTTTCTCTCTCACATAGAGGTTCCTGAGTAGAAGCCTAGGCCAAAGCTGGTGCCCAGGGACACAGACTCCATTGCAGTTCTCCGCTCCATCATTCCTGACAGTGTGGCTTTTATCCTCATCATCCCAAATGATTCCAAGAGCTCTAGATGTGTTCTCCATAGCAGGATAGAGGAAAGGATTTAACAAAAAAAACAAAAACCCAGCAAATTGTGGCAGGCCCTACTCGCTGGTTTTTAAGGAAAGATCTCAGGAGCTGTCCGAAGCATTTTTTCCTGTAGTGTATGGAGGACCGACCTTCACTGTCATCCAACCCCATTTCAAACTTAATTTGTTAAAGTATTGCAAGAGTTACAGTTCCCTGTGGTTAACCATGATCACAGGGCCATTTTGTGTTAGCCGCAGTATTTTGACAATATTGAATAGCTAAATGATCAAATAGTTGTACAAAATTGAATAGTACTTGGTTTTGTACATCGGGCTGCCTTTGAAACATGATCTGAGTGTCTTAGATGCACCTGAATTATTCAGATGTTAAACTCTGCACTTCAAAATATGATTTTTCCTTCCCAGCTAGCAACCACTGCCAAGTTAAGCCCACAGGGTGAGGTTTATGTTGTCGGTCGATTGTGTAACAAATACTTCTATCAAGAGTGCTCGAGGGCAGAAGTGACCAGAAAGGGAGAGTGACAGAAAAAGGTGATGTAGCAGGAAGGTGAGCTTTGCTCTAAGGTTCATATGAATAAAAGATTCAATGTAATGCAGAACAAAACAAAGAATAAAAGAAAAAGCCAACAACAAAATCCACTGAAATAAAAGCAACTCAAGGTCACACACCGTGCTCGGTATGTACAAGTGGGATAAATTAGTGCGGCAGCAAAATCTGAAATGTGGTTTCTATGCTTCCCTCCTCCGTAAATTACTATTACTTGGCAGCTATTCATTAACAAAAGCAGTAGGATTGCCGGCTGTAAGATGATAATTGGAGAGTGATATCTCTTGGTCTATGGCATGTTATCTTTTGTAGCTGATCAAAATGATTCATCTAGAAACATCTTACTGAATGTTCCAATTATAATAATGCCTTTTCATGGCCATTAGTAGATCGCAGTCTTACAAGGTGGGTGCAGAATTGGGTATGTCCTAAAACTAAATACAAATGCAAGTCAACAGCATGATCTGGTTAATTTGACGAGCATACATATTAGTATTAAACATCAGTACTAAATATAAGCTTTAGTAATGACTAGGCTCCAGGAACACAAAATAATTTTTCTAAAAAGGACAGTCTAGGTTGAGTTGAGATATTAGCAATTCTCATTTGATCAGTTCTCTTAGCTACCATATAAAATGGGGTTTTGGCAGTTGACAGGGTAATGGCTTTCATGACAGACTCACTGTCCCTTTGGCTCATTCATTACAGAAGCAGAACAGTACCTGAACGTTGCTTTTTCTAATCTAATGTTTAACAAATACTGACAGGCTTCTGAGTATCTGATGTAACAAACTATAAAACATACAAGGATATTTGACCATGGCAGACACATTCAGTTGCCTGTTAAATATCTCCCTGTTTCCTCTTTGCTTCTAGAAGCTGGATTTTATTAAGGGCAGGAAGACTTTCCTAAATACTTGCTCACAAAACCTCTTTTGCAATTAAGAACATGTTGCAGGTGTAGTCAGTGAAATACAGGTGCAATTTGGCTCAGGTTTTGGAAAACAGTTGCTTTTCTGATAAAAAGGGACCGTGCAGCTGGGATTGCTTTTCCCTTTTCTCACTCCCACTTTCCTTAAACCCATGTTTGTCTGCAACCACCACAGCTATCTTGCAGTGCTGAGGTGACATGGACGAAGGAAAAGCCCATGCAAGGGGGGAGAACTTGGGGCCTTCTGGTTTTAAGATTTTTTTTTAAGCACCAAAGGAGGCAAGGAAAGCTTCGTCATTCTCTGCTGCACCCCTTTTAATATTAGGATTTGTTCTGTATCATTTGGATTCAGACTAAAGGCCACACTTGAGGACCAGGAAGCCCACGTGTTTCCTAAGGCTGCAGCTTCCCAGCCCTGCAGAATGTTGCTGAGCTGCTGACGATGCCAGCAACCTCTCTAGGCAGTCCCCGTGTTACAAACGGGGTGGGTTATATAGGTTCGTTCTCAAGTTAAATTTGATGTAAGTTGGAAAAGGCACATTTCCCTATTACTTGTAATATCCTCTGTTCATAAGTGTGATTCGTACATCAATAGGATGTTTGTAGCTCAGAGACCTCCTATGCCTCCAAACTTCTTATGGTTGAATACTGAATTTGTGTTTAAGCTGGAACTGGGTTTTCTGTTACTTGCCTAATAAAACCCAGGCCCACGTACTGGTTGCTTCCAATTTGGATTCCCCTAAGAATGATGTAGAGTAGGATATTTGAGTGACTTGTGAATCAAGTGAAAAGGATCATGCTAATTTGATTTTTAGAGCTGGGTTGGTGGTGTGTATTCAGAATTCTGGGCGTTGCACTTACCCTGCTTCCTCGTCTCTCAGACCTGCTCAGCGCACCCCACAGTTCTCCCAACTGCACCTTGACTTCCGTGTGGGTTCTACCAAGGGAAGCCAGCGGGGGATCGGCAGCTGGGAGCTTAACAGCAAATGCCTCAACTCAAAAACGAATGATTTGTCTTCTTAAGAAATCACTATTTTCACCTGTACCCTTCTAAGATGCACTGTATGTAGAATATAAATATCAGAACACAAAAACTAAGAAAATGCCACGAAGGCTATGTTAACCAGTTTGATGAAAATATTTCAAATTGTATATAAAACCAGCACATTGTACCTCATGATTGCATTAATGTACATAGCTATGGTTTAATAATGATAAAAAGAGAAATAACTATTTTGTGTTCCTGAATGCAATGACTACAGCTTACTGCTGATGTTTAATATTTGCTTCTCCAACAGCAGTTAACATAAATTACTTATTTAGTTCTCAAAACGTGCCAAATTCTTCATCAACTATGGAAGACTATGATCTCCTGACTGCGATGAGAAGGTGGCAGCAGCACTGGGACTTAGAGTTCTGAATTAGCAGAGCTTTTATGATCAAATACAAATATCACGTAAAGTGTAAATAAGATACGCAGCAGGGGAGCTTTGTGCTTTGGGCATTGTCTTTGCTCTCTGCTGGGCTGAGCAGAGTATTCCTCAACTGCCCTCCTTCCTTACGCTCTTCCACAGCTTCCGGTCTCAGTGGTTCCCGAAATGTATTCCTGCCCCTTTCCCATTTGGGCTGAGGGTGGGAAACTCTCTTCTGTGGCCAGTTTCTGGGGACTTCAGCATCTTCTGTTGGTTCCTTCTCTGTGCCTACATTTTTATGAATGTCCCTTGAGCTATCTGGCTTGGGTTCTGTTATCTGTTGATACTCAGTCTGATACAATATTCTGAATACTGTGTAACTGAAATTCTAAAATTGACATTAATTCATTTGATAAAAACCATCAAATATCTTTTATTTATTTATTTTATTGAATCATAGCTGTGTACATTAGTGCGATCATGGGATACAGTGTGCGGGCTTCACATACAATCTGAAATATTTTCATCCAACTGTTCGACATAAGCTTCATGTTTAGTGTGTGAAAACATTTGTGTTCTGCATTTAGTAAGTTTCACCCGACCCTTCTAAGATGCACCATAAGTGTGATCCCACCCTTTACCCTCTCTCCAAAAATGCTGTCTACATTTGGCATATGACCCGGAACATACAAGTGAAATTTTATTGATTTGTGTGGCTACATGAACAAGGTAATCTGTTCATACAAAGGAGTCATTGGGGAAATGTTTAGTGTTTACAGTGTTATTTGCCTTCCATTGTCTATGTGTGACAGGGATGAACAGTTGTATAAATTTCAAGCTTTATTTTCACTGCAAAGATATGTTCCTAGAGTTCCATATTCTCATCTAATACAATGTTTGCCAAGTAATTTTGTACTTGTTTGTAGTTGATCCTTCCTGCGAACACGGTCAATATTATTATAATCCTTAGTTTAGAACTCTGGTTTCCGAGCAAGGAAGAATGATTTGCTCGATTATACCAAGTACCAGTTAAATTAAGTCTAAAAGACAGAGTTCCTGGTTCTTTTTCTTGAGGTTGCTGCTTCGGGCTATCTCACCCAAAAAGTAACGCACCATCTAACTTTTAGGGCAAAGCGTGTTGCATGTTTTTCCTTACTGGCAGCAAACCATCATATTTAGTGTGTGTTTGTTGAGTGTTTCTGTTCTGATAAATGCCAAGCAGTACTAGGTGGTCTTATGATCTTTATTTTTGATCAGTTCTTATTTTCTTTCCTCCCAAGCACCTTCCCAAAGTTACAGCTATAAGGGAGACAAAGAGATATCAGAGGAAGGGCAGAATTTACTCCCTACCCAAGATGTGCCCAAGGGGTACACCAAGGGCCACATAGTGCCCACCTGTATACTACGTCAGTTATTCAACCTGATATTTTTAGTAAAAACCATTAACATTTGTTTTAAAGGCAACAAATCCAATTAGCTCCCCTGCACATATCAGTCTTGGTAACTGCCTGACTACCTTCCTGTTGGGAGGGAATTTGAATTTTTCTAAATATGGGAGGACAGAGTTCACTTGCCACATGTGGGACACTTGCAATAAAAGAAAGAAAAGACGGTTTCAAGGTTTTTTCTTTTAAATGTTAAAAGCAAAGATTGGCAGACCATGCTGCCACATTCTGTGGAAGAATCTATGCTGTGATGTTCACCGCCTAATGAGATGAAGATAACTTCTCTGCATTCCTGCCCTTAACCCGCTGCCCGTTTTTGTCAAAAATGTGACTTCACAGTCTTCTCCCAAAATCATTTCTCTTGCATTTCCTGTGCACATCATCTGTCCATTTGCCCATGTAGCCAGGTGTCATTTTCTACTTTTTGTTTGTTTTATCGTATGGGATTCATTGAGGGTACCAAGAATTAGGTTACACTGATTGCATTTGTTAGGTAAAGTCCCTCTTATAATGGTGTCCCACCCCCTTACACCGTGAACCCCCATCCCCCTCCCTCCTCCCACCTCCCCACTCCCTCATTCTCCTCCTTACCCCCCTGTATTAGCTCATCTACTGCCTTCATGCTATATTGAGTACATTGGATTCTTGCTTCTCCATTCTTGTGATACTTTACTACCCACCTCCATCCAGGTTAATACAAATGACATAAAGTCTCCATCTTTTTAGTGGCTGAATAGTATTTTATGATATACATATACCACAGCTTGCTAATCCATTCCTGGGTTGGCAGGCATGTAGGTTGTTTTCACAAATTTTTTACCTTTTCTTCATCTGTCTCTTCTACGGCCAACAGTGAGGAAAGGTTTGATCTGATTTTCCTTCTCTAAATGACCTGAGCTCAGTGAAACTACAGATTCTAAAGAATTGAACAAAGATATTTAGGGTGGGCGGCACCTGTGGCTCAAGGAGTAGGGCGCCGGCCCCATATACCAGAGGTGGTGTGTTCAAACCCGGCCCTGGCCAAAAACTGCAATAAATAAATAAATAAATAATATTTAGGGCAATGAAAACACAATCTCTTGAGAGATGCACAGATTTTAGTGTGCACAAATCATGCATTATCTTTTTGTGACTCCTTTTCTTCACCTTCTCATTTGGAGTCAGTACTGCTGTCTTAGTCTGCTGTGTGCTGCTATAACAAAATACCTGAGACTGGATAAAGAAAAGAAATTTATTTTCTCACAGGTCTGGAGGCTGAGAAGTCCAAGATCAAGGTAGTCTAGCAGGTTTGATTGTCTGGTGAAAGCTATAGTCTGTTTCCAAAATTGAACCTTCTTATTGCATCCTCCTGAGGGGATGAACGCTGTGTTCTCATTGGACAGAAGGCAGAAAGGCAAGCTAACCAAAGGCTACATGAAGCCTCTTTTATAAGAAGAGGCTTAATCACCTCTTAGAGGTCCCCTTAATACTGCTGCATTGGGGATTAAATTTCAACATTAATTTTGGAGGGAATGAAAACATTTAGACCATAGCAGTTTCCCAGGAATCCATCCTTGACCATTTGTTTTCCTTCCTCTTTCTTCCTTCTTTGGATGACTTCTCTCATGTGGACCTTTCTGCTTCCACCTGTGGAGTAATGGATTTAGCACATCCCTCCACTGAACTACAAACTCAGATGCCTAACTGCCTCCTGAGCACCAGCGCTCAGATGTCCTACAGGCAACTCAAAGTCAGCATGTTTCCTCAGAAGAACATGGATCTGTTCACCTATCTTTGCCCAGGCTGCCCTTTTTCCTAGATTCCTTGTCTTTATGAATGGCCATTCTGCCCTCTGGTTACTTGGGTCAGACAGAAGTCCCCTAGGAGTCATTATAGTTGCCTCCATCTCAGTTTTAGCCTGCCTGCCTGCCTTCCTTCCTTTCTTTTTTTTTTCTTTTTTTTTTTGAGACAGAGCCTCAAGCTTTCACCCTGGATAGAGTGCTGTGGCATCACAGCTCACAGCAACCTCCAATTCCTGGGCTCAAACGAGTCTTCTGCCTCCGTCTCCCAAGCAGCTGGGACTACAGGTGCCCGCCACAACGCCTGGCCATTTTTTGGTTGCAGCCGTCATTGTTGTTTGGTGGGTCCGGGATGGATTCGAACCCGCAAGCTCAGGTGTACGTGGCTGGCACCTTAGCCGGTTGAGCCACAGGCGCTGAGCCCCTCCTTCCTTTCTTTCTCTTTCTTTTTCGTTTTTCTTTCTCTCCTTCCTTCCCTCCCTCCCTCTTTCTCTCTTTCTGTCTTTTCTTCCTTTCAAGACAGAGTCTCACTCTGTCACCCTGGGTGGAGTGCCCCAGCATCATAGCTCACACCTCAAACTCTTGGACTCAAGTGATCCTCTTGCCTCAGCCGTCTGTGTAGCTGGGACGTCACGTGCCCACCACAATGCTCCACTAATTTTTCTTTTTTTCTTTTCTTTTTTTTTTGTTAGTAGAGACAGGGTCTCACTCTTGCCCAGTCTAGTCTCAAGCTCCTGTGCTCAAGTGATCCACCTGCTGTGACCTCCTAGAGTGTTAGGATTATAGGTGTGAGCCACAGCATGTGACCCACTCTTAATAACCATAATCCATCTCTCCTTTACAATTACACATGCTAGCTGTGCTTCTTGCAGGAGTTACTGAGTCCTGATTGCTTTTCTTTCTCTAGTCCCATTTCATTTCCTCTTTGCAGCGCTATTATTCTACTCACATTGTTCCTGCTGAGAGCCACCCCATCACTGAATACAGGGCAAACTGCTTAGCTCAATGGTCTTAATGGTCTGGCCATCTTACAGCCTCATCCCTGCTCTTTACACACACGTGCGTGCCCTTTGTGAGCTGCATGGGGGGGAGCTGCCTGAACGTGTTCTGCTATTTCTCTTTTTTTGTGATTTCACACTTGACATTTCTTTGCTTGAGATTGCCTTCCCCAACTTTGAATCCAGCAAACACCTACTCATCCTTCAAACTCAGGATAGCATCACTTCCTCTGGGAACTGGGCCTGGGACTCCTGGTTGGTGTTTAGACCTTTCCACTGGACGTTCGCCCATAACTGCCGAGCCTCTGTGCCCAAAGAGGACACTGGGCTAACTACCCTGGGCTGTGGGACTTGATCTGTGTCTCTGCTCATTAACTAGGTTTCATTGGTGGGCATTCACGGTGTCGTGTAAAGTTTTTAATTTCAAGTTTTATCAAAATTTCACATGGACACACTTTTAAAGTAAAATGTTTCTTTAGTGCTTATTATGAAAAAAAAATTTCCCAGGCCTCCCATCCTCTACTCCTGGCCCATTCCTGTCTCCCCTCTTCCCCTGTCCACCTCCTTCCATCCCAGCAACTTACCACTTTCAATCCCTCACCATCTCTCATTTGTAGTTACTTTCATATCTCTCTCTACATAATATACCTACACTTCTATTTCTTGATTTTTAGATTTTTCTCTGTTGACTTTTTTTTCCTGGGAGATAAGTCTTTAGTTCTCTGAACTCCTCTCTCTCTACTTCTGCCGTCACCTTCCCTGAATAGCTATATCACATGGTTTGGTTTCCTTTTCCCTGAAGCCGGGCCTTCTGTCATCCTACGTCAGCCTGGACAGGCTTCCTGCTAGGACCCTCCCTTCGCAATCATTCTGGGGACTCCTTTTGCCCTGTTTCCTGGAGCCCATATTCTTTTCTACCCACTTCTTCCTTTTTTGTTGTTTTGGGGGATTTTTTTTTTTTTTTTTGCCTATTCCATCATTTTGGAGGACCACTTCCTTCGACTGTTTCCTCGGTAAGGGCACATGGTGATATGGGGCATATCACTTGATTAATGCTTTGCAGGGCATAGAATTCTGGGCTGAAATATTTCCCCGTAGTTTTCGAAAGCAGGCACCACCACCATCTAGCTCTTAGTGTTTCTGTTGAGAAACCGGATGCTAGCATGAATCCTTGTCTTTGCACATTCCCTGTGCTTTTTCTTTTCTGGAAGCCATCTTTCCTCTTTGGACCCAGGGTTCTGAAATGCCACAATACTGTGTCTTGCCTTGAGTTTTACCTTCATCCATGATGAGTGCTAAGCAATATGAACATGTTTATTCTTCTTGTGGGAAATTGTTTGAACTTGTCTTCATTCTTTCCGTTCATCTTTTATTATTTGGGTGGGTTGTAGCTATGGTTGTTGTAGTTTTTATTCTTTCTTTCCTATTCTTTTTCTCTTGATTTTGTTCTATTTCTTGGAGACTTTTCTTACTTCTCATCTCTCCCAATCAGCTTTTCATCTCTGCTGTCAATTTTTTTAATTTTTAAGAGTTTCCCTTCTGTTTACTTCTCACTTTTTTTCTTAGTTCTCTCGATGTTTCCTTCTATATTTCATTGGTGCAATCACTTATGTTTCTGAGCATTTTAGTGACAGGTTTTCATTTTAAATTTCCTTCGCCTTGCACTGTTCTTATTTCTTCTGAGCAGCTTTTCCCTCCCTCTTTATTTGCTGTAAATCTCACATATCCAGTGAGCCTTGGCTGTCTGGTCAAGTTTACGAATGAGGATATCCAGTTGCTGATGGCAAGTTCCATAGTAAGGTCAGAGCTTCATAGTAAGGTGCTGGGCCTCATGGAGGATGGTCTAGCTGGCCCATTTCATTGGCACCACCTACTTCTTCTCCCTTGGGCCAAATAGACATGCCCCCAACACGATTGTGGGGGTGCAGAGTCCTGGCTCCAGGTGGTCTAGGAGGCCTGTAAGGGACAGGACTGGGAGGGGGATTCAGCATTCAGGAGATTTTCACCTCATTGCTTTTTTCACCATAGTAACCCACCCATTGTTAGCCGTGCTCCCTTCCTCCAGCTGAGAATCCTCCTGATTCCCTCTCTTCAGAAACTAAAACTCCATTCTTTCCCCCCCAGGACTCCTGGTTGGTGTTTAGATCTTTCCACTGGGTGTCCACCCATAACCTCACAGCTGAAATATTAATGGTGAAAGGAAAATTACGTCTATCAAGAATGTACGGCATTCCTAGACTTTTGGTGAGCAATCTTCGCATATCTTGAAAATGCTGACAATGTCTCCTAAAGCAGGCAACATTAGTTTATTAAAACTCCATGTCTTTTTTTGCATCAGTGGTTTAACCCTGGAACTGGACTTTAAATGTGTTCTGATGGGTACCCCACCTCAGCTCCTGACAAGAGTTCTGACTGTTCAATACCAGTATGGTGGATATGAATTTTACTTAATAAGTTTGAGTGAAAATTTTCCATTCTTTTAAACCCTAAATCAAAACTAATCTTTTTCAAGCCACAGTCTCACGCAATACCCAGAAAATTCCATCTCAGTCATGAAGACTGTTTTGTACTGTCGTTGTTCTTTTTAGAAACCGTAAGTAGAAACTAGTTTAATGGCTACCAATAATTGAAAGCCCCAAATGTGTTCCTCCTGTTTAATTGATTGTAGTCAAGGACCCGAGACCCCGTCCTTTATGTCTAGGCTGGCAGAGGATCTCAGTATCTGGGAAAGAGCCTTCCTCACTCCTCGCTGGGCTCTGTCCAACTCCATGGCACCCTGACGCTCTGGCCCAGATCAAGCGTTCCTGGGGCTGACATCTCCATGGCTGCAGCAGCCTGTGTCCCACCCACAGCAGCCCTCACCAGCCTGCTGGAAGTCCTGCCACCTGTTAAGATCTCTGCAAGAAGAAGGAGGGACTTGCTAATCCCCATTCCAATTCCCTTCCCATCCCTTTCCCCAGTATTGGAGCAGAAGGAGCTCAGAAGACTCTTCTTCATGTCTCCTGCTTCTCAGGGCATCACCTCATTCTCCCCTGCCCCAGGATTATCTTACATAAGCTCCTGTAGATTTAGAACAAAACACTGACCTCCACAGTGCTGGAGGTGGAGGAATGGAAGGGTAAAACTAGTCATTGTGTTTTTTTCTCATTGACTAACCTGGAAAAACCAGCATTTTCAGAAATGAACACCTATTGGTGATAAGAACAAAATCTTTGAGTCCAATCAAGAGTGGAAAAGGAAGGATCCAATGGAAAAGCAAGTATCCAATGTACTTAGTACTAACATGAAGCCAGTAGAGTCCAGTGGTTTTCAACCCTTTTATCTTACAGCACACTTGAACCTGTAGTTAAGTTTCTGTTGCACACTTAAATTATGTTGATCAAAAAAAAAAAGAATTAAAAAATATACTTACTGTGCTTTGAACGTCTTTTGAAAATAATTTAATGATCTTCAAAAATTTTCGCAACACACCTAAGATCGTCTCACCACATTATTAATTTGTTGGGGCACCCCAGTTGAAAATAAGTGTAGTAGACAAACAAATACACTCCCACACAAGAGAAAAACTCAATTAAATTCAAATTAGGAGAAGAAGGGAGGAGGGAGAGGGGGTTGTTGTGCTCCTACCTAATGGGCACAATGTAAGGGTTTATGGCACACCTCCTGGGTGAGGGACACAACTGCAACCTTACTTAACAAACACAAACATTGTAACCTAATTCTTTGTACCCTGGTAGCAATCTGGAAAAAAAATTGAAAATCTTTCCACCTGTATTTAAGTTCACTTACTTTTCTTCTTAAGGTGTAATTGATCAGCACTCCTCCTCCTGTGCTAGGAGAGTTACCCGGCAGAAAGAAATTCTGTCAGGTGCTTTTGTTTCTTTCTATGTTAAATTTTATTCCTTTCTTGCTTTTTTTTTGTGATTGTGTGAGAGATGAAGAAAAGTAAATGCTGTTTTTGAGCGGAGTCTGTTGACCATGGCTACACATTGGAATTGAAGGGGTTTGGGAGATGCCACCTTAAAATGCCACTTTTGTTACTGAAACTTTGGTACATGTTCCCTGAAATAGAGGGACAAGCAGTGTGAGGAGGAAAGATAAGTTTATTATGTTGTTGGCAAAGGAGGAAATAGCAAACAAAAGTCTCAAAATCCAAATTCCTGCTTCTGAACAGAAGCACAGAGCTTTTACAGGTTGTGGTCCCAACTCCCACTTTTTCCCAAGACAATCTCAGTGGCCTCCCCATGGATTCATCCCATTTTCAACTAAGACAGTCTTGTGACCTCCTCTCAGATTAATTCCCTTTCGGCTAAGAGGATTCTGTGACCTCTGCCCACGCCATCCGCAGCTAAGAAGATCTTGTGACCTCCGCCCAGATGATTCCCTTGAGCTGTCTCCTGTGGCACAAAGAACAAGTAACCTTCCCTGCTCATCCTGATCACTGGCCTAAGGCAGTGATGCAAGTTTCAGTTCAGGGAGATGGAAAATACTTTGGCCATTTTTTTTTTCAGGCCATTCCCTCTCAATACTTTAACATAAGAATTATTTTGAGCTGAAGGCATTTGCGGTTCTAAAATCCCTTAACTACCTAAAAGCAGAGCTTCCCAAAAGAACACAGTTGTGACAGGTCCCCTCCCAATGGGTAACTCCAATCTCTTCTTGACATCATACCCAAACAGATATCGTCTATCGAGACTATCAAATCTCCCATCTATTCTTCTAGCAGCCTATTTATATTTCCAAAAATTCCTTTGCTTTTCCAAAATTGCCTTTCCCCACCTCCTTTTCTTCTACTAGAAGAAATACAGACCCCAAGTCCTACCACCCCTTTGAGTTACCCGTCTCTGAGTGCTTCTGCGTGTGTGTGATTGCACGGTAATAAAATGTGTATGCTTTTGTCTTGTCAGTCTAGTTTTTTTTTTTTTTTTTTTTTTTAGTCTAATCTTACAGGGCCCCAACCAGAGAACCTAAGATGGGTAAGGGAAAAAGAAATTTTATTTCTTCTCCCACCTCCAAATAAGCATAAAATACTAATGACCAGGGTCCACCACCAGAAACTCTGATTTAATTAGCCTGGATTGCTAAAAGCTCCCCAGTTGATTCAAAGGTGCAGCGAAGGTCAAGAGCCACACCTTGAAGTACCTAAAAGCTGATATATGTGGAACTAGATGACTATTCTACCTTAAGTAAATCAGCAAGTCATTAAGGTGGTAGCAGAGACTTAGGGGTATGTTTAATCCCAATAAAATTCTAGGCACAGAAGTGCACTTTGCACTTTGTTTGTTGTGTTGTGTGAACGTAGCCAGCACACTTGGCAGACCTCAAAGCTGTTGAATGGGAAGGGTTTGGCAGCAATTAGGAAGTTGCTTTCCCATTACCAGACTTTTCTTCACTTTAGCCAGTTTTCAAGACAATGCTTGGCATCCCCAAATGTTTATTTCCTCAGGGGTCACATTCAGCTCTTGCATATCATATAGACTTCCTGGAGTAGGCGATGGAGGAGATTTTCCAGAAGAAAAAAGCCAAAGGCTCTTCCTGGTAGAGAAAGAAAGTGGGCTTAGACGCATCTCTTTAAAGTGCTGAGTAAATACCTTCAACTGTTCCTCTCTTCCTTCTCAAAATTTGCTTCAGAGCCACAATACCACTTTTGGTGTGCTGAATTTTTGCTCATTAATTCAGTGTTCTAAGGATACATTCACCTTTTTTATATCTGATTCTCAGCTATGAACATGAAGTCATAAAGAAATTAATTTCATGAACCTGTGTTCTGTATATTAGTTACTATTTTGATCATGGAGTCATGGTCAAATGGGATTGGTCCATTTTCATTTGAGAAAATAATAATTTGATTGATAATTTCTGGATGTTTGGGGTTAGATCACACACCAAACTGTAGAAAGAGCCACAGCCGGGAGACTGCTACTTGTGATTTAAGAACTGGATTCGTCAAGAGAGAGAGGTGGGAGATGCTGTCTGGGCACTGGGTGAGGAGACATGAGCCCCTCTGTCCCTTCTTCCCTGTAGCGACCGGTGGCCTTGGGTAACGCAGTTACGGAACTGTGACCCCTTTTTCTCATATATAGGGTGTCTGTAAAGTTTGTGCAACTATCTTAAATTGCACATGAACTTTATGGACACCTGTATAAAACAGAGTTGATGGTGGATATCTTCCCTGCCTCTCTTCTGGGGTTGTCAAGATTCAAAATGTTTTTCTCACCCCCTCACTTTCACTAGGACATGGGAATAATTTTGTTTCGTCCATGCTTTTGAGTAGCTACTTTCATCTCTATCTGTGGTATTCAAATTGTATTCTGCATTGGAATCACCTGGAGGGTTTGTTCACTTGTGCTGGGGCCCATCCCCAGAAGTTCTGGTCTGGGGTGGCACCAAGACTGAGTTAGCATCTTGACCAAGTTCCCAGGTGATGCCGGAAACCCCACTTTGAGAACCACTGCTCTAAAGCTTGTTTGCACAAATGCAAGGCATAGCAAACCTTAGCTAACAAAACGTTCCCTTAAGTGATGGTGTGCTTCCCTTCTGCTTTCCCCTGTTACCCCTTTCCGCTTCTCCGCGGCCGATAACTCTGATCTCCTCCCCTTTCTTCTCCACTGTGCTTCTTCCTTCACTCTTTCCTTGGTTCTCCCCCTCTTATGTGTGTTACAGCCTCACGAGGGGGTCTCTGCCCTTCTAGCTGCTCCCTGGCGACCCATAACCCCATGCTCTCTTTTACCTTCCTTTAAAAGCTGCCTTCTCTATGGGCGGGGCACCATGCACCCACCCCAAGCCTACCTTTGCCTCTAACTCACCCTTCCCCAACCCCTTGCAATGGATTCATTCCCTGTACACACCTGAGGACAACTAGGTGCCAGGGCCAAATAGCTTGGTGTAATTCAGGCTAAAGTGTAGTAGCTGACAATAGGTTACTCCATTGGGGCTTATGAATTAATCAACACTTCATTGTTCACTTCCTGAGTGCCTGATCTTGGGTTGATTATTATGTGTATGCTGGTACCTAAAACATAGTATCTCTGCTTTCATAGAGCTTATAGTTCCAAAGAATACAGCAGATGAATTTTAGACAGAGAAATGGGACCAGTTGGTGGGAATGGTACCCCTTTGATACCTTCAACTCTTAACAGAGGGAAGGCTGAGGCTTGCTGATGACAGCCTTTGAGTCCCCTCCCCTTGTTTTCTACAGGGCCAATTCTTTCTCATTTCTTAAGCTTTGCTCTCAGCAGAGGCAGCTAAATTGTTGGGTGAAAATTATAACTTCCAATCCTAGGGCCTCAAAAAAGTTTTAGCATTTCAGCTAATATTTATTGAGTGTTTAGCATGTAACAGGTCTATTGTAGAAACTTTATGCGTGTTCATTTACTTACTCCTCTCATCAATCAGCCCATTAGATAGGGACTCCTATTATCCCATTCTGCAGATGAGAAAACTGAGACAGAGATGAACTACCTTATCACTTTATGGTCACACGCTGTTAAGAGGGGCTATCTGCATTTGAATGTGAAAAGACCTTTTACTCAATGACAGTAATACCCCCATGGGTCCCTGCCATTTCACTTGGGTATGTTTCTTGTTCTTTCTGGAGAGTGTTGTGGAAAACATAGATAAAGATATGCACGTCTTTTAGTCAGTAAGAAAAGACATCGTATTTTTGCTCTTCAAAATTTGTTGAAGGAAAATGGATATGTGCTATTAAAAATCGTATGTAATTTGATGTCACTATAGGAAGCTTCTTGGCAGCCTGTCTACTGGTAAATGTGTTTCTCTGACTTTTGAGCCACTGGACCATGAGGGAAATCTCCTAGGAAAAATGCGTCAGTGTGTCTTCCACACACAGGCTAATACCCCCAAATTGCCGGTTTACATGACATCTCAGGGACCCAAGGAAAAGTTGAGACATTTTATAACCATACAGTAGAAAGTAGAATTACCTAAGAGAACTGCATTGAAATAAAATACTAAGGTCCTATCCATTTCTTTTCTTTCCTTTTTTTTTTTTTTTAGACAGAATCTCATTCAGTCACCCAGGGTAGAGCGCTGTGGCATCATAGCTCACAGCAACCTCAAACTTGGGTTCAAGCAATCCTCCTGCCTCAGCCTCCCAGGTAGCTGGGACTATAGGTACCTGCCACAAGGCCTGGCTAGTTTTTCCATTTTTAGTAGAGATTGGGGGAGGATCTTACTCTTGCTCGGGCTGGTCTTGAACTCCTGAGGTCAAGTGATCCTTCTGCCTCAGACTCCTAGAGTGCTAGGATTACAGGTGTGAGCCACCAAGCCTGGAAGTTCATACTCATTTCAAAAAAAAAAAAAGAAAATGTGAATGACTTTGGGAAATACACTTCATTTCATCTGTTGCTCTTCTATGCAGTTTTGAGAGCTTTTCAGCAATGGATTCCTTACCCATGCTGCACAAATAGAATCACCTGGAAATTCCTCAGATTCTGGTGTCAGAAACTCCAGAGGACGGACCGAGGCATCAATATTTCTTAAAACTTTCCTGGCAATTCTGTTGCGCTGGCCTGTGGGTCGTCTCAGGGTATCTCGTAGCAGTACTGAGGTCTGCCAGTCTTGAGAGAGGACCAGAGACAAAATAGCAAAGCTTTCCTTCCTGTAAGCATTGAGGAGGTATTAACGAGCATCCTGACATTTGTCTCATCTCCATCATCTGGGACATTCTGCGATAACTTATACCACAAATAATTAACGTGATGGAAAGCAAAGCACACCAGGAACACCCAGGACTCTAATAAACTGGCTGGAGACGGCTCACAATGAGATGGTAGATTATGACATTTTGAAAGGGATGTAGAATTAAGTACATGATGAGTGTTTAATAAAACCCTGATTGAATCAAGGTTCTGTTACCTCATAGGTGAAATGAATACAAATGGAGAAGCAAGAAGAGAATTTTATTAAGGAGGAAATGTGTACATGTGGAGAGTGGAGAAGCAGGTTATAGGTAATCTGTTCCTTTAACCAGATATTTTTAGAATAGTAGGAATAAATTATCAATCAGTTCACACGGGGATTTAGTCTCAAGGTAAATTGTATTACCTTTCAGGTACCAAAATATTTAATAAAAAAGTAGCTATGAAATTGCAAATAATCCTTTTTAAAAAGTATTTGCTCGGAAACCAATTTCACATTGTAAATCAGCAAAATAGCCAGCTAATAAAAATTAGCATGTAGGATCCCCTCAGAAATATATTTCTTAGATTTTCTGAACCATTACTACAAAGCTCTCCTACTTTTCCTTTGTTTAATATACTCACACCTTTCCTCAATGAGCTTACTAGCCTTCTCATACATACATGCAATGACTTTGGGGCCAGGTAATCTCGGTGTAATTCTAGCTTTGCAGTTGTTACCGAAACTTTGGCGCTTGTCCTCTGCAAGTACATGGAGGGACAAGCAGTTTGAGGAGAAGGAAAGAGAAGTTATTACTTTGCCAGCAAAGATGAAAATGGCAGACAGTGATCTCAAAATCCAAATTCCTGCTTCTGAGGTGCTGGTTCCATAATCCCATCGCGGGTAAAGACAATCTTGTGGTCTCTGCCTGGATTCATCCAATCTTCAGCTACAATACTGTCGTTACCTGCGCCCAGATGAATCCCATTTTCGGTGGCCTCTTCTGAGAGCATGCCCTTGAGCTATCTGTGGCACAAAGAACAAAAGACCTTCCCTGCCCCCTGGACCGCAGGCTTGAGGCAGGGATGCAGGTTTCAGTTCCCAAAAAGTTGGGGAGAAAATATTTTTGGCATATTTTGTTCAGGGCATTCCCTCTGTGATATGACTTTGGGCAGGTTAGCATTATAATTGTGCCTGTGTCCTCTGTAAAATGAGGATCATTAAAGAATCAATGGGAGAAGAAATGAGCTCTTTGTAGAATTCTTAGACTGGGGCCTGGCACTCAGTAGTCCATGCATGTTAACCTCACTATTAGAAGGACGAAGGTCCAATTTCTGGATCCACAGGCTGCTCTGTCCTTTTTTTTTTTCCTTTCCTTTGCCTTTTAGCTGCCTTCAGACCATCTCGCTGTTAATTAGCACCTCTATCTTATCATGAGTGAGTGACTGAATTAAAGAAAGGAAATCAAGACAGTCAATTTCGGTATTAATTATCACTTAGTTAAAATATAAAAAGGCTGCAGCCATTAGCAAAAAATGAGACTTGGGGTCTATAGAATTCAGTTATCTGTGTTCTTCCCGGAACCTGCAATTCTCCCAACTTGCCCCTTGACATGGGTAATTGAAGGTTAGCTCTCCAAACCATTGGCTCAAAACTCCATATTCATTACAATCATTGGGGATGTTTTTAAAAATACCTCTGTCCTGGCCTCACCCCAGATCAATGTCATAGAATCTGCCTGGAGTTTTCTCAGAATACTGGAGGGGAAGGAAAGTTCTTTCTTGAGTAGAGTCCTGTCTCAAGCAGGCCTTATGTTTTCTGAATTGGGCTGATGTTTAAAGGTGATACTGAGTGCTTTCTGAATGCTTTTGTGGGTTCTTGTGCCTCAGTACTGTGAGTGGAGATTTTTCACCTGCACTGGCCCCCACGCCAGTGGTAGCTGTGCCCCAGCTCACCATTTACTCCCTGGGCATATGGCCTCTGTGTGTGGCTACTGCAGGTCCTATCTCTTCTGAGTGACACTGTTAGACAGGACCTAAAGCAACCCCCAGAGCACCACGACATACAATCATGCTTCGTTTTGTCTGACAAACTTGGAGTCCAGGCTCATTCCTTTGGCAGCCACCCCTCAGCACAGGTTTTATCAGCTGGCCAGCCCATTATTTATCCTTCAGACTTCTTGGGAGAGAGTGAGGCCCCAGTGTCCCCTGTCCTTCTAATTTCAGGGGACACATATTAAACTCTGCAAATGACCCCCCTGTAGTTCCTCTCTCCTGATTTGCAATGAAGAGATGAACATTTCTGGTCCCTCCTTCAGATGGGGAAATAGGACTCATGCCACAAGGCTTTCGAAAGAAAACCCCTTCCTTCCCTCCAACCTCCAAGGACTCTGAAACCATGGCTAGGGAGAAGACATTGTGCCCCTTTCTCCCCACAGCATTCAAGGAGGGGAAATAGTTGTGACTTGACTAAAGTTGGAAGGTTTAATTAATATATAAGGTTGAACTTTTGTATTTTTTATACATAATTCTGTTTTACCCTTAGAGAATTATAGGACTGTATAATATTGAGAGTAAGCAGAATGTTATAAGATTGCTAGCAGTTTCGTCCAGGAAGAGGGAAGAAAAAAATCACAGCTAAATAACATTTAATATAACATTAAACATAACATTAATAACATTAAAATAATAGTGAGATAACAAAATTAAGTTGCTTTATGATTATATCCACTAAGCTGTCTAATACTTACTTGAAGTACAGGGTTGCATAGTGATCCAAACACCATCAATTAGTTTACAAAATGTATTCCCAAGAAACAAACAATATCAACCAATATAGGTAATGATTCTATAAACTACTTAAGCCTTTTATTTTTTTCTGCCATATGTATTAATTCACTAAAATAATTCCAGTCCCCTTTGAACTTTCAATTATTGACAGTCTGATTCCATAATACTGAGAATCCCTTTGCTCATGATCATCATAAACCCTCTTATGAAAATTAGGGTTCAAGTGGATGGTTTTGAACTGAGTAGAAAGATGGTAGGAAATGGTCCATTGTAAACTTTATGTCAAACCAAATATTCACTTACGTGATGACCAGATGTTTTCAAATAAATCAGATGAACTATGCTGTGTTTTTTTCAATAAATTATTTTTTCTATATTTTATTTCCAGTAACTCTTGAATATTGATTTTATGTGGTCCTTGGAGTAAATGAGGCACTCTCCGATTCCCATCTGGCCAAATCTTAGGACAGTGTTAAATGGACAGCATCACTCTGGGAGGGAGGAGGAAGGCATCTACTTGTGGGTTTTTGACTATTTCAAGTCAAATAGAAATGATTTTGGCATATCTATATCTTTCCATTATCTTCTCTTCATCCATGCATACAGTTCATAATTGGCTATATAAATCAAATAATTAATAATAAAACTAATTCTTTTCTTCTCTAAATGCAGTTTCATTAACATTAAAGATTACTGGGCATTCTGCCAAGTCAAATCATTGCACTGATTCAAGAACATGCTAATTAGCTCAGGATTTGTGATTCCAACTTAACCCCTTTGAGTCAGAGGACACAGAACCTGGAGACCAGTGACAAGGCAACTTGACTTCCCTGTGTGATGTCAGGGAATACAGAAGATGAGCCTGGAGCAGTTTTCAGTGCCACAAAATAAGGAAACATTTAGAAAAAAAGAAAAGAAGAAAAGCCCCAAAACGATGGGGTGTATAGAAAAGACACAGGAAGGAGTTGATTGAATGAACTCCAAGTGGTCAAAGCAAGAACAGTTTGAGCAAACTAATAAAGAAAGTAGTGTTGAAATGCACCCCAAAGTATAAAATAAATATTCATGACTCTATATGGATATAAATAAGTGATTGAATAAATTAACTAAATTAATAAGAAGAGACACAGATTGTGTGCCAAAAAATCTAAACAACTCACATAGACACTTCACCCTCCAGTGTGGGCTACACATAGTGATTTTCTTACAAAGACCATTGCATGGAAAGGAAATAGAAGTTAACTTTCTAGAGGAGAAACCTGAAAACACCTCTCCAGCCAGGTGATCAAGGTCAACATCGATAGCTGACCAATAGTGCTAAGTCTTTTTTTCCTTTGAGTACTTTCATACCTTTGGTTTGTTATAGTGAAAACGGCCCTTCAGCTCCAAGGTCTTGCTCCACACAACTCATAATCTCAGTTTGATCATGAGGAAAACATAAGACAGACCCTCTGAGGGGAATTCTACAAAGTGCCTGACCAGCATGCCTCAAAATTTTCAAAGTCATGAAAAATAAGGGAAGTGTGAGAAACCATCACAGCCCAGGGGACCCTAAGGAGACACAATGGCTGAATATTATTACTGTGGGGTCCCAGAACATAAAGTGTGCTAAATAAAATCTGTGGGAACTGTTGTTTTGTACTGAGTTCCTGCCCTCACCCCTAACAGCCCAGACCAAGTCAAAATGGAGGACCTGTAATCAAACGGAATTTAGCAGTTTTCCAAAAGTCATTCACAGCAACCAATAAAAAGAGGCTTTGTCCACCTGAGCCAACATGCTGAAAAAAATCTCCTCTGTTTTAACCCTGTAAGGAAAGTAATTGTGAAGGGGCTAGTCTGCCTCCTGTCCTTTGTCTCTGCTGTCTTCAGCCTTTTCTACCTATGAAGACCATCTCCTTTGTTTAGCTCGTTGGGGCATCTTCCTGTTTTATAGATCAGATGCTGCCTGATTCATAAATCACCACCAACAACCAATTAGATCTTTAAACTCAAGTTGTTGAAATTTTGTTTTTTCCCAAGTAAAAACTAAAGAAATCTGAATAAAATATGGACTTCAGTTAATAATGTACTGGCTTATTAGTTGTGACAAATACGCCACCCTAATGTCAGGGAAGGGGAAAACTGGATTGGAGTATAGGAAAACACTTTGTACTGTCCTCACATCTTCTCTGTACATCTCAAACTGTTCTAAAACAAAACGTGTTTTTGAAAACGAATTAAGCTTTATGGATTATAAGTGAAGTTGATGCAGTTCAAGTCACTGTCTCTAAAGAGGATGGGGCAGAGCTGGAGGAGTGAGGGGGATGGATTCCCAGTGGCATGGATGGCAGGTGGGTAATACGGCCAGACACGAGCTTGATCTGGATGGGAAAACAGTTCAATAGTTCTGCTCTGGAACTCTCCTGTTCTGCAGGTCAAAAAATGTCCCAAATACACACAAAAGGAAAAGAAAAGAAGAAGGCCCCTAAAGGAGCTCTGAATGAGAGCAGATTGTGAAATTCACCTTAAATAAATGTCTTTCTTTAAAGAGGGAGCATTATTAGCATTTTATTTTATTTTTTATTTTGGAAAAGCCTGAAGATGAGTGTCGTGGAGAAGGAAGAGTGGGGCGACTCCATCATAATGGTCATTTAGTTGCCCATGCGACCACACTTCCCTCAGGAGCAGCACAGAAGGATGCTCCTCTGTCTTTTTTTGTTGGTGATTTGCAAGAAGCAAGGTTAAAAAATGGAGATTTTAGAGAAGGGAGATTTTGAGGGAGCCCTCACCAAAAAGCAATTGGTGAGGCTTCTGCTGTCACAACCACATAGCAGAGTCCGCCTGATGTCAACTGTCTGTCTCCACCAACCTCTTCTGATGATAGGGTCACCAAGCCACAGAGATCTGTGCCAGGAGAGCTCAATGGGAATGTTCTTAAAAGGGTTGTGTGGCCAGGGAGACTGGTATGTGCTGTAATTTACTGGCACCCAACCTGACAAAATACCCATCTTGACATCACAGTCTCTAAAGAATGGAACAGCAAATAAAACCATTTAACTTTAATAACCCAGAATTGTTAAATTTTTTTTGGCCCTATAATACCTTCCCCTCTCCCCAATAGTATTCAGTGCACTCCAGTTTGGAAAACATGTCTTAAAAAGTATCCAATGTACTCAGCCCTAATATGAAGCTAATTTATAGCTCTTATGTAAAGACTAAAACCCAATTATAGCACAAGAATACAGGGAAAAGGGAAAGGGAGGGGAGGGGAGGGGGAGGAGGGGTGGAGGGAGGACAATTGGTGGGATCACACCTACGGTGCATCTTAGCAGAGTACTGGTGAAACTTATTAAATGTAGAATATCGATGTCTTCATATAGTGATTAAGAAAATGCCATGAAGGCTATCTCTGACAGTATGATCAAAATATTTCTGTTTGTAAATGAAGTAAGCACATTGTGCCCCATGATTGC
>CAUYON010088287.1:0-12703 GCA_963573935.1 Arctocebus calabarensis
TCCCAGCTACTCGGGAGGCTGAGGCAAGAGAATCGCCTAGGCCCAGGAGTTGGAGGTTGCTGTGAGCAGTGTGACGCCACGGCACTCTACCAAGGGCGATCGAGTGAGACTCTGTCTCCACAAAAAAAAAAAAAAAAAGAAGAAGTGAGGGATTCCCTGAGGCCAAGTCCTGGAGAAAGGTTTGGAAGATTATGGAGGATAATCGAAGGTTCCTTTTGGCATCACTTCTTACTCAAGCCTTGGTCACCAAAAGTCCTGGGAAACTTGTGACAAAGTACCTCAGGCCTCCCCTCCCGCCTATGCAACCCCCAGGCTTTACTCTGGGTCAGTTGGAGCCTGAAGTGGCTTTTAAGCAATTAGACTGAGGCTGGGCACTTGCAAATCTAATTGTTTCAAAAGCCCTTGAAGGGTTTGAGTCTGAGCTCTTAAAATGCCAGAGAAGAGGGAAATCAGTGATGGTGGAAAATACAGAGCCACCAGCTCTCATCCCCTACCCCCATTTCTGCTATCCATCTTCTGGGGGCTGGGGGAGGGGACAATTTGGAGGAGAAGGCTCTCCCTCCCAGGCCCTGAAGACTCTGTGTCCCCTCCCCAGCCCACTTTACCTCTCCAAGTAACTGTCTAATGAAATTCAATGCCTTTCTGGACACACTGTTGTGATCTAGGGTTGGTTTGTTCACCCCAGGGGACAAAGCATGCCACCATCACCTGAGGGAACATATCAACAGTCTCGAGGGATTGCACTCCTGCTCCAGGGCTGGATATGTGAGATGTGTAAAAAGCCCCTGACCTCAGGGAGACCAAGGGTCTGGTGAGGAAGAAAAGAGCTTTTTCAGATAAGCAGAAATGCAAGCGAAGTTGATCCTAACAGAGATGCAAAAGCAGTGAGCTTAGGAAAACCAAAGTGGGTGATAGTAGGGCCAGAACTGGACAAAGGAATTGAGGAGCACCACGTGGTGGAGGTGGCATTTATGCTGAGCCTGAAGGATGGGTGGAATTTTGCAGGTCCAATTAGAAAGGAGGATACATTATGATTTCAGGGAATGAACATGAACCCAAAGCAGATTATGGGAGGCAGAAGATCCTAACGACCATCATCCACCTATCCCTCAGTTTCTTCTGTTAAATGGATGGCTGGACTGACTCAATGAATTCTACTTCTGTCCTTCTGAGTTTTGGAGGTCTATGGGATACTCTGCAGCGGGAAGGTGGAGTAGGCAGAGTCTGTACCCTCACCACATCAACTGGAGCTATAATTCTGAAGCTATCTTATATTGGATTTCTCTAGTGTAAATGAAGTTTGTTAAAAGGCTGTGCTACTCTTTAGCCATTCCACCCTCTGTAAACTATGGAATAGATGATTCCTTGGATTCTTTCCACCTCTGAGCTCCGTCTTCCCCTAATAGCTCACAGTCAGGCCCTTCTCTACCGAAGAGTACAGAGAGACAAGCATACCCAGAGCCCTGACCACTAGTAGTCCCCTTTGGAAATTATACCCCAAATTCTGATGTCCTAGACAACTCCTGCACACTGCCCTGGGGAGCTCACCCAGCTCGTGACCCAACTAGATTGATGGATTGATGCCCAAAAATCTATCTAATGAAAAGATTTTTCATTTAGGCAAAGTGCTCCAAACTTCTTTCATAAGGATGAATTACTTTTCCTTTCATCGAAGATGCAAAAAGAGAGCTTGGGTTGCTGCCAATATACCTACTGTATATTGGTACATGCTATCAAGAGAGTGGGGTGTCATTACTCACAAAGCCCAAAGTTTGGACAGCAGCCCACCAAACAGCTTAGAGATGTCCCAGCTAAGACTTCCAGATTCCCAGGAATGCCAAGAGAAATTGTTGAGCAAATCAAAGAATGAATGAACAAAGAGCCCACAGCCAAAATGCACTTTTCCCTTGAAAGGGTCATTTTGGAAGCTGTTATCAGTCATGTCTACTATGGTATGAATGAAGTATCTTAGAGCAAGAGTTGCTAGAAGGAAGGAAAGGTTACGAAAACTGGGAGTATATAAGGAAAGAATAATACAAAAAGAAAGCTGATGGGTGCAAGTCACCTACCTAACTTTGTCCTAGACTTAACTACCCCCATCTTCTCACCTAACCTCACTCAGCCCCCAGCCTCTTTCTCAAACTCTGTCCATTCTTTCCTCCCTGGACAGTGCACCCCAGCTTAGGGCCCAGGTGCTGAAAGGTGCTTTCACTGTGAGGGAAAAAGTATTTGGCCTAGAGTAGGGGACGGAAGGAGAGGGTGTGTCAGTCTTTGCCGTCTCAACAGGTGTGGCCCACTGAGTATAAACGTGGAAGAGGGGCGTGGCTTCTGACGGAGCTATTGGCCTCAGGATGGAATAGAAATTCCTACATGGCCTTCTGCTCCCTTTCCCACCTGCCCCCGAAGCGGCTTCACAAAGCAGCAATGGAAGGCAGTGGAGTTCCTGCCCAGGTCCCTGCCCTTGGGGGGTTCCCAGGATAGGCCTTGCCTCTAACCTCCAGCTCCCAAAGTCCAGGACAACCATACTCTTAGAGGCCCCTGCCCTGGCCCACTTACCTGGTCCTGTTCTCTTAGGAGCAACTTCCACCCATAAAAGCTCAGGCAGGTTTAAAACAAAACAAATATAAAAACCTCCCACATTCATGGGCTGGTGTGTAAATCAGAATAGGTCCCTTAAACTTTCAGGATTTCAGTGTCTTCTTTGATGGACAAAATAGATGTGAAGACAATTTAAGAAGTACAAAGTGCTTGAAAAAGGAGGAGTAATTATTAGGTCATTTAATTGTGAATTCAAATCCTCCCTTTGCCTCCCACTGGCTGGGAGCTCTTGAGTAAGTCACCGAGTGCTTGGTGCCTCCGTTTTCTCATCAGAGATGCTCTTGTGAACTATCTTGAAGCTTTGGGAGGTGGGTTAAATGAGATAGTGTATGCAAATCATCCAGACTGGGTCCCACAATTGGCAGAGGTTAATTCTCTATTGTTCTGGGGTTTTTTAAGTCTTTATTTATTGATCAATTTTTTTGAGACAGAGTATCACTTGGTCAACCCCAGGTAGAGTGCCATGGCTTCATAGCTTACAACAACCTCAAACTCTTGGGCTTAAGCAATCTTCTTGCCTCAAGAGTAGCTGGCACTACAGGCAGCCACCGCAACACCCAGCTATTTTTCAGAGATGGGGTCTCATTCTTGTTCAGTCTGGTCTCAAATTCCTGAGCTCAAGCAATCCAACTTGGCCTCTCAGAGTGCTAGGATTACAGGCATGAGCCACTGTCCCTGGCCTCTATGTTTTGTTGAACCTAAGATTATAAGATGCACCATTATTTTACATTCTACTAGAAAAGAAATACCACTGTGAATGAATTATGAGACACTTTGGAATGATGAAATATGGTACTATTTGGGAGGAGCAGGAAGGGGGAACAGGATTGTCAATCTCTACAGCAAGAGTTCCCCACCTGGGATTCGTATTACAATCCAATGCCCAGACTGCATCCCAATTAAACCAAAACCTCCGGAGTGTGGCCAGTAATTTCTCTGTGACTTGGTTTCCCATATGCAAAACTGAGATAATTATAGAATCTACTTCTGGGGCCATTGTATTAAATGAGTTAATTAATTTAAGTGCTGTGGAACAATACCAGGCCCACAGAAATGCTGAAGTTACTCATCTCTGCACCCCTTGAACCTGAAACACACTAGGTGCTTCCTGGATGTCGGCTGAATGCAGGAATCAACATTATCACGTGACTGCTGCCCTGTAGTCCAGCTGGGAGAGGCCCACTCCAGCCCCAGTCAGGAGGTGGAAGCCCAAGAAGAGGCTCACCTGCCCAAGAGCCTCTGTCCAAAGTTCAAGGGAGCCCCACCCCTCTTCCACACTGCACCCTACCCCCACGGGCAGGGCTGCAGTGCGGTGGGTGCTATCACGCCCCGTCCTGCCACAGCCTCTTGGAGTCAGTGACAAGAACCAAACCTCCCCCAGACTCCACCCCTCCCCTTTCCTGCTTTTATTATTTTCCTTTCCATAAAGATTAGTCTGTGTTGCTCCTCTATCAAGGCCTGGAGGATAAACATGTGGTCCGGAGGCAGAGAAACCCCAGGCCTGAAGGCCCCACTGCCCCCACCCTGGCAGCATAAACCCAGGGCTTTTAAACAAGGAATGGTTTTCAGTAAATCTCTCCTATCAGCAGAAACCTTTGAAAGAGTTTGTTTAAAGGCCAGGGAGATAAACAGCAAGGAGAAGTGTTTGTTTAAGATGTATGTTCTGTGTGGCCACTCTGGGGCCCAGATTTACATCTCTGGGGAGAGGACCCACTCAGAGGCCAGGGTGGGGGCCTTCCAGGGGTACTTAGGGCTCTGAGTGTAGACTCCAGTCTAGGCAGGTACCCGAGTCTTCAGGGGAGGGATGCAAGCTGGACTGCACCTGCAGGGTCTCTGTGCTTGGGGCAGGAAGGGGGTGGGCTGAAAGGAGCTAAAGGAAGGGAGGGAGCAGTCTTCACACTTCATAGAAGGGGAGGGATACCCAGAAGGACCTGCCAGTTGGAATGCAGTCAGAGATCCCCTAGGAAGACACCTTCTCCACCCCCAGGCCCCACACACACTCAAAGTTCAGAACAGGCTCAGGCTCAGGGCCCACCCCAAATGGCCCCACACTCGGGAGCCCAACATACATGAAGGCTTGAATCTGGGTATTACCAGCTATGTGACCTTGGACAAGCCACCTAACCCAGAATTAGAGCCCTAGTTCCTCTCTGCTGTGAAAATAACACACTTGCCCTTGACACATGTGTATTGAGCACCTACTTTTTGCCAGGCACTGTTCTAGATGCTTGGGATACAACAGTAAACAATATAAAGTCTCTGTTCTTTCAGAAGTTAAAATGGAAGAAGACAGACCAGGAACACAATAATAATTAAATTATATACTGTGCTTGGTCCTGAGGGGCCAAGCAGTAACTGGGCCACAATCAGAAGTCTCTCCACCTGAGTTGGTCACACTGGGAAGTGCGAGCTTTCCATATGAGCTATGGGAAGAATAGAGCAGATACAAGGAACAGGGAAAAGAAACTTAGGGTTGACCTTCTTGGGAAGGTGTGACGGAGATGCAGGTATCTGAGGGGAGAGATACCCAGACAGAAGCCTCAGACAAATAAATCAAATATGTAAAGGTAAGTACTGCCTCATGGTCCTGTGGTCAGTAAGTAACAACTGATGCTGTCATCGATGTCACTGAAGCAGTTACTGAGGGCTGGCATGGACAGGGGAGACTTCAGGGAGGAAGCAGGACATAAGCTGGATTTCCCCTAGAATTCCAGCTCCCTGCCAAGTAGAAAGGAAAGAAAGGCTCCAGAGTAAAGCATCATGGAGGTGGGGAGACAGGTGACTGATGAAGAACTCATCCCCCAAAACTGGTGGTGCTGGAACAGTTTGGCAGCAAACACAGATGGATTCTCCAGGAAAGTCCTCAGCATGGATCAGGAGTCAGGGTTCCCAGCCCAGCTCTGCCTTCCTATTGGCAGGTGACCTGGGGCGAGTGACCTAAAGCTTCCTGGGTCCTACTTTCTTTTATTTTTGTTGCTACTTTCATGAAGCAGCAACAAAAATAATTTTATGGTTGGGAGTCACACCAACATGAGGAACTGTATTAAAGGGTCATGGCATTAGGAAGGTTGAGAACCACTGTTCTACAGTAAAATAGAAATAATATATCCTCCTCTTATTGGATGGTTGGGAGGAATGAAAAGAAATGTCGGGGGTGTCTGTGCCTAGAACATAGTAGATGCTCAATAAACGTTGGGTCTGGGGTCCGCCATATCCTTTCATACTTAAGACTCCCCTTGGGCTCTCCCATGGGAGGGAGAACTGGATGGTGATGGGTCCACTGGGTCCCAGAATTGGAGAAAAAATTGCTGAACAGCTGATGATTGTTGAAACTCCAAAGGGAAAGTAGGAATTTCAGGGAAACAGATTTTCACTTGTGCTCAGGAGGAATTTTCCAGTGGTCAGGGCTGTCTAACAGCACAGAAGGGGCCTCTTTAGAGGTAATGAACTCCTCTGAGCTTTGGGTCCGAGGTAAAGGATGGGGGTTGGGGACTCCTGCTCTGGGAAGACTTTGGACCTACTGGTTTCTTGGGTTCCTTCGAGCTCATTCACAGACCAGCATGTCGGAGAGATAAGTCCATGCTAAATTTGGGACAGTCACAGATTAGCATGTTAGACCTTCTAGGTAACCCAGGTTCAGGTTAACTGGGTGTCTGATGTGTCAACTTAAATGTACAAGGAATGGTAGGACTTCCAGCACTGCTAGGGAGACTTCAGGACAGATAAGTTTGAAAAAATATACCCGAGTAGTCTGTAGTTTATCAAATAGTTCCTAGTACCCTCCAAACTCTACTTACGATAAGATTAAGTTCACAGATCATGGCTAAAAGATTTAAAGGGCTGGAGCACCTACCCTGGCCCATCCTCGGGAGTCAGCTAAAGTGCCACCCGGTCTCTGGCTATCTTCTCCCTGCCCCATAGATGCCTTGCCAAGGAGAACACGCGCCTGGCAGCTGTAAGCCAGCACTTTTCTTTTCAAAGCCTCTGAATCTCCTTTCCCTCCTCCTCCTTCCTTTCCGCCTCCCCCCTACACCCAAAAAGGAGGATGCCCCTTCTGTTGAGTACACAGCCTGTAATTTTGCTGTCAAATCTCAGCCAGGAGGTCAGTGTTGTGACTGACTGTGTAAGGATCGCTCCCTTAAGGGTAATTACACTAAATTCCCCTCTGAAGGACAGCTCTCTCTGGATAGAATACAAGAAAACCCTGCATCCCCCATTCACGGAAATGCATCATTTCTGTGGCTGTCACTGGCACTCTGGCAGTGAGACACTTCGAGGTGCTCCAACTACTAGGAGGTGAGTCTGCAGGGTGCAGCTGTGGCAGGACCCAGGCATGAGAATGGATGGCCAAGCAGCAAGTGGGCGGGAGAATCCAGAGGGCCCACTCTGATAGCTGGGGTGGCCGAGCAGGAACTGGGCCACAGTCAGAAGCATTTGAACCTGAGCTGGCCACACCCTGAAGGGAGATGGTAAGAGGGTCGTTCCACCAATATCTGCCCTTGAAGAAGAGACCCCTCAATATTCCCCTTTTCCTTTGCTCCAATTCCAGGTTGGCTCTGGTTCTGTACTGGGCACTGCCACCGCCTTGTACTGTACTGGGCACTGAAGGAAGACTCAAGATGGGTCAGCAGCTTCCTCTGGAAAGAGCTGGTGAGCTCTTAGGCAAAACAAAGCACTTACATGTGAAAGGTGAATTAATATCCAACCCATCCCCCCCACCATCCCAGCAGAGGGCAACACCTTGACCCTTGTCTTCACCTACAGGAGGATGGCAGAAATGACCAAGACCTTTAGGGTCTAGCAGCCACACTTCCACTCTCCCCACCCCAGGGACACCCCGGCGAGAGTTGGGGAGTTACTCACCCACAACAAACAGTTAAAAGGAAGAAAGCGGGTCTGGCGATATCAATGCACTTTGATAACAATAAACTCTGCTTTTAATTTATGCTAATGTGTAGGGCTGTGGTGACAGTAAGAACTAAATTACAGAGTGGCTTTCGAGATGGTAATTATCCCTCCATTTTTCGCTGCTCTGGAAGATGGACACACAATTATGCTCTCTTGCTGTATATTAATACAGATTCTTGACATCTTCAGCAGACCTGGAGCTGTCATCGAGCTTTTTGTCTCCTTTAATTGAAAATTAATGGTTACTGGGTTGCCACGGAAACAGAGGCCACGGACGCCAATGGCGCTCACGTCTCGCGGCGGGACTGGCGGCATCAGGAGTCCGGAATGACCTTGAAAGTTAAAAGAAAAAAAAACTTAAAAAAGAAGGGGAGCGGAGGAGAGAGGAAGACAGGAGGGTGGGAGAGTATATGTCAGAGCTGAGAAAGAGACAGAGAAAGAAGAGAAGGAAAAGAGAGAAAGGCGGAAAGAGGGAGAGAAAAGAAAGTAAAAGAAGAGATTAGACATCAAAAAGACAAGAGAAAATTCCAAGAGGTTGGGAACATGGGTACTGGAGAGGAGAAAATTAAATTAGTAAGTTTTACTTCTTAGCTTTTGCCTCTTCCCTCTTTCTTTCTTTTTTAAAGATTTCACTTGAAAACCCGGAACTGAGTTTTGGCTCCAAAATATTCACGAGTCTATAAATCTATATTAGTAATCATGTCAGCATTTGCCTAAAGCCTGCCCCTCCCCAGGAAGAAACACAGGCTCCTGGACCCATGGGAGGTGGCAGGCAGAGCAGGGGCAGAGGTGAGGTCTGCTTCCCGGGGCCCAAGTGGGCTGTGCTGACTGAAGTGGGGGCCACGGAGGGGGCTGCTGACTGGGGAGCCAAGAGCTGTCCCACATTGCTCCCACAGCCATGGGCAGGTGAAAGGGCTCTGCGGGCTGGACCTTCAGCTAGAAGACACAACAAAGGAGTCAGAGAAGAGGGTAAAGGAGGGTCCTGGCAGGGGAGACAAGGGTTGGTTCTCCTGGGGAGATAAGCGATAAAGGCGTGGCAGTTCAGTGAGCCCCTGGGATGGCCAGCGGTTCTGGTCTTGGAAATGGTTTTTCCTAGAAGTTGGTAGGCCCAGCATGGGGGACTGAGGAGCCCTGAGTGTTGTAGCAGGGAAGATGGGCTCCTTCAGCATCAGCCCCACCACCCAGTTCCTCAGCATGGAGCTCGAGCCCCAGACATGCAATTCAATTCAGTAATCACTGGATGTCTAGCGTGAACTAGGAACCAAGCTAGGTAGGCTCTGGGGTCACGAAAACATATCACGCAGATCCCTTTCTAGGCAGACCCTGCCTAGAAAGTTTCAAAATCGGAACTGGGTGTAGATAGACATAAAGAAAAACAATTGCAAATTTAGCTACTCCCTCAAAGATTTCTCTACAAGGATGTTTGTCACAGTGTCGTTTATAATAGCAAAAACCTAGGCTATGGATAACCCACCAACAAGTGAGGACTGACAAAATGATATGCCTTATAATATACCCAAGATATGGAGCACTGTGCAGTCGTTTTAAATTATGCTGAAGACTATCTAATGACCTGGGAGAAAGAGTTTCAATATTTTGTTTAATGAAAAAATCCATTTACAAAGTGGTGACATGTTCATGATTCCATGATCCTGTTTCTAAATTGTTTAAGACATGTGTGCATTAAATGTGTCAGGCTGTAATAAGAAGTTACATATGTATATGTAAATGTCTGAGTGTGTGATGTATGGGGATGAATATTTGTGAATATGTGTATGAATGTGGATGTGTCTGAGTGTGTGTGAGTGTGTATGTGAGTGAACTTTTAAAACACTAGGAGATAAAGTCTTACTGTGGTTATCTCTGGGTGGTGAGATTATGGCTGAACTTTACTTCCTTTTTTGTGATTTTCTGTGTTTTCCAAATTTTTTACAAAAACTTATATGACTTCTATTAACAGAAAAAGAGAAAAGGCATTTTTTAAAATTAGCTTCTCTAGAACCAGAAATTTATCTAGGGATAAATTTCCTAGCAAGGTGCTCCCCACACACTTCTGCAGAGACTGGGCCCCCTTGCTTACTTAGGGCTTTTCCCAAGAAATCAGACTTGGCAGGCCCTTTTCCCAATTGCTAGGACCCCACCCCAGGCTCTTACTCCCACCCAGACCTTCTCCCCACCCCCTAACCCGCTGGCCGAGGTGTCCAGAGATGAGGCTAGGGGCCGATGCTTCCCAGGAGAGGCTGCAAGATGGGCCAGGTGAACAGGTTGTACAGCATGAGACCTAGAGGCAGGAACTCCTCCAACCTTGACTACTGAGTGAGCCTTTAAGGTAGCCTCATATTTGGACTTGAATGTGAGCTACCAGCTTCTCGAGGGCCAAGAAAGGGTCTTCCTCATTAGGATCCCAGTACCTGGCTGCACCTCAATTAACTCTAAGCCAAGGCAAAGATCAACAGTGGGTATTTACTGAGTAGTTATTCATTGTTAAAACTCCAAGGTAGATATTATTATCTCATTTCCCAGACCTGGCAACTGAGGCCCAGAGAGGCTAGTTGACTTGCTCCAGCTCACATAGCTGGTCAGCAGTAAAACTAGAATCCAACCCCAGGAACTATCTGCCTCCAGGTTTGTACTCTCTACTCCTGCCTCTTCTCTCACCAACTCCTGAGAACTCAGGTACAACTGGAGTCTCTCTGAATCAATAAGATTTCTGGAATACGCTCCATTCTGGGAAGGTCGCCATGAAAAACAGCATCTTCTCATGGTCTTTGCACCCTTGGCCTACCCTTGGCAGGGCTGGGAGAGAAAACGTCATGTTACCCTTGATTACAGAGGGGGCTTTTGAGAAAGACCAGCTGGGAGTGGGCCCTCCAGGAAATGCACCCCTTCTGCCTCTCACCAGACACATCCTTAAATCACTCACCTGACAAGTGGGCTATCTGTTCCTCATCCCCGATTCATACTTCCAGCCTTGCCTAGTCTCAGCCTCCAAATCAGATTCCCACACCTCTTCCTCCAGGAAGCTTTCATTGGGTAACTTGAAGTTGCCACTATGATTCCTTCACTCCGCCCCCTAATAAAGCTGCCCTCTGGCATACATCCTCCGTGTGCTGAGGCAGGTCCTATACCAAGCCCCCTGCATGTGTTCACTCCCCTCATCTTCTTCACAACCTTATGAGGAGGTGCTAGGATTATATCCCACCGAGGCATAGAGAAGCTCACCAACTTGCCTGAGGTCACATAGCAAGTTAGTGGCAAAGCCAAAATTCAAGCCCGTGCAGCCCTAGAAACCACATTCATAGCCATGCACCAGTGACAACGCAAGGGTTCAAGGTTTCTCCAGAAGTCCAGCATGCTGGACGACCTGGAAATCGGTCAACCATTTGGCTGGGCTCTTGTGACATTTCAGTGACAAGGCAGGTTGGGTGATAATCTTTCCCTAGAACAGTGAAGCTTATGTTTGTGGACAGGTGGAAACAGGCTGGTCCCCTTTTCAGAAGTGTATTGCATCTGCTTGGTTGGCCTGGGAACCTCTCAGGGTGAGGTCAATTCTGTCCTCACTAGTCCCACAACCTACACTCAGGACATGGAGGAAAGTTGGGGAGGAGCAGTGGCTTCCCCACTGGCTGACAGGTCCGAGGTCAGGGCCTTCTATGCCTCTGCCTGGCCCCTGGCTGAGCCAGGAGACTCAGAGGAGGCCTGGCTTCCTCTCCTCTCACTTCCCTTCACCTGCCTGCCCTTCTCTACCTCCCTTCCCCCCACCTCTCTGCCTCACCCCTGCACACCTCCCTCTCCACCCACTTTCCCAGAGTGAGAACAAACAAGAAGACAAGCCCAGCAGCGGCGGCAGCGGTGGCAGCAAGGGGAGCGGGGAACTTGCCTTCATTTCCCCGGCTTCCCTGATCCCGACCTTAATCCCCGCTCAGCATCCTGTCAGCCCGGTTGTTCTCAAGCTGACATTGCTGCAGGCGCCTTCTCGGCAGCCTTTCCTCAGATCTGCCTCCTCCGGGGACTTCTAAAGAGGAGCCTGAGGTTTCTCTGTTACAGCCGGCTTCACTCGCTGCCCTCAAGCAAAGCCTGGGCTCCCAGGAGGCCACAGGGAGAGGGGGTTGAGGGGGGCAGTGCCAGGCCTGACGTTTCAGAGAAAGAGAGGAGGATGGAGGTGGCTGGGCCCCAGAGGCTTCTATGGTGAGGGTCAGGCCTGGGGCAGGAGCCCAGACAATGCTGTCAGGTCTGTCTGCTCAAAGCAGGGAGCGGGGTGTGTTTAGGTGTGTGGCCTGAAAGACAGAGGGGAAACTGAGGCCAGAGACCAAGAAACTTGGGCAGGTGCCACTTCTAGCTGTGAAGGAAGCTGAGGAGGTCTGTGAGTTTCTGAGCAAGCCTGCAGGGACATCACAGCTCTTGATGGGTTTGGAGAAAGGGGCAGCTGGGGCCCACACGAGTATATACACATTCATCAGCAGGCTTCCTGAACACCTGCTGGGTGCTAGGAGAGACACAGGAAAGGCAGCCTGGTGACAGGGACCCAGTAAGCTCGGCATGAGAATGATCCTGATCTCTCATCTGGCTCTACCATGGAATGGCTGTGTGGCCTCAGGCCAGCCACTTGGCTTCTAAGCCCCATTTTTCTCATCTGTAAGGTTGGTGAGAAGGGAAATAATAAAAGTTCCTCTGCAGGATCAATGTGAAGTTAGAGATAATATGTGCAGAGCACCTGGGGTTTAGAATGATTTTTACTATTCATGTCACTGTCCATAGGGATCTAAGAGTCTAAAGCTTTGTCTGGGTTTTCAAGAATGGGACTCTGTGTGCAAGGGAGTCGCATGAGAGCAGGTGTGTGTGCAAGCCAGTGTCTGGGTAGGGGTCTGGGCAGGGCCCTGTGAAGCTGCTGTGAGTCCCTGTGTTTAAAATGAGCCTCAATAAAATGAGGCTCGGCACCTGTGGCTCAGCGGGCTAAGGCGCCAGCCACGTACACCTGAGCTGGCGGGTTCGAATCCAGCCCCGGCCTGCCAAACAACCATGACTCAGGTTGCAACCAAAAAAAACGGCCAGGTATTGTGGCGGGCGCCTGTAGTCCCAGCTACTTGGGAGGCGGAGGCAGGAGACTCGCTTGAGCCCAGGAATTGGAGGTTGCTGTGAGCTGTGATGCCACAGCACTCTATCCAGGGTGACAGCTTGAGGCTCTGTCTCAAAAAAA
>CAUYON010088288.1:0-12548 GCA_963573935.1 Arctocebus calabarensis
GTGTGCCGTCACTGCTCACAGAAACCTCCAACTCTTGGGTTCAAGAGATCCTCTTTTTTTTTTTTTTTTTGAGATAGAGCCTCAAGTTGTTGCCTTGGGTAGAGTGCAATGATGTCACAGCTCACAGCAACCTCCAACTTCGGGGCTTAAGTGATTCTTTTGCGTCAGCCTCCCAAGTAGCTGGGACTACAGGCACCCACCACAATACCCGGCTATTTTTTGGGGTGGGGGAAGTTGCAGTTGTCATTGTTGTTTTAGCTGGCCCGGGCCAGGTTTGCACCGCCAGCCTCAATGTATGTGGCCAGCGCTCTACCCACTGAGCTACAGGAACCACACATGTTTACTAATATTTCACTGATGATATTGTATCTGTGTTCATGATGGATATTAGTCTAAAGAGTTTTTTTTAAATATTGGGCTAATTACTGTAAAGTCTAAAGAGTTTTTTAATGTTTGTGGCTTGATTTGGCACCAAGACAAAACTAGCTTTATAATTCAATCAATTAGGAATTTTTGCAGTTTTTGGCTGGGGCCGGGTTTGAACCTGCCCATCTCTGGTATTTGGGGCCAGTGCCCTACTCACTGAGCCACAAACCCCCCAACTGGTTTTGAACCCCTGGCCTCAAGTAATCCTATTACCTCAGCCTCTGGAAGTGTTAGGATTACAAGCAGAGCCACCATGCCCAGCTGGCTTTAATGTTACATGGTACTACCAGTGACATTTGATTCCCAAATCTACCTTTTTTGCATATTAGGTATATAACCGTTTGCTTTGAAGCTACTTTCACTTCTTTTGTTTTACTTCCCATTGTCAATCTCCATAATTTGTGTAATCTCTTACATAATCACTTGGAGTGATCATTTGGAGAAGTGTATTTTCTGAGAGAAAACGTCATGCCCCTACCCTAATCCTAAATTGGTTAGAAAGAAAGCTTTCATTGTATGAAGTGTCCTGGACTTGCCAGAAGGTAGAAGAAAAGGAAGGATTTTTAATCTTTCCTTCATTGAGTGTCCAGTATTCTTAATGGATTTTCTGATTTGTGTGCAGCCTGTGAGTGGGAACGTTGTCCTCAATGCATTTTAACCCTTTTTGTCAAGCTGTGTTATTTTTAAAAGATAATGATTCTAAGATAGATTAAATATCAAGCTACTGTCATGAAGTTTGAGAAAGAATATGTTATCAGTGAATTTTATTACCAAAGCAGAGTTTTATATCTTTTTTTGCAGGAATATAACATTAAAATGTTTTTAAAGTTCTATCCGTATTCTTCAAAAGCTGCTTCATGCACCAATATTGTAATAATACATTTTAGAATTAAAAGAGACATTTAGAATCATTTAGTTCAAAAGTCAAAAACTGCTGGCCCAGAGGCCAAACCACTGTCTCCCAAATTGATGTTGTTGGTTTCTACAGTACTCATATAAGTTTTAGAATTCAAATGACTTACATTCACTCTCTATTTGAGCACACTCCAACTATTAACCTAACAACACCTTACTGTTTCAGGCTTTTACATGCTTACCTGGCTGTTAGAAGGCATCTCAATGTTTACTATTTCTCCTTTCCTTGTTCTGTCATTTTATAGACAAGGAACCTGGAAAAGAATGATTTGCCTCAAGATATGCAGCTTTTTAAATAGAGCCTCTTACCTCCCAAGATGTTACTTTCCACAGCGTCTTGTCTCCTCTTAGAGAACAGTTAAAGATAGTGTATCTTCAAATCTTAAAGTATTTAGTACAGCTTGTCAGAAATGAGAATGGCTGGGATAGTGCAAGAATACTTCAGAGACATTTCCATGACACTGCCTTCCTAAGATGTGACTCCTGAGCATATATGCTGCTCTGGATACCCACCCCACATCTCTGTGTTACTCGTACTATGCAAGGGGGGCATAAATACCCTCTTAGAAAACACTGGTAAAGGAAATTTCCGAAGGTCATTTTTTTTTTACATGTTGAAAAATAGTACTATACTCACTATGTAGACTCCTTCAGAAATCCCATTTATATCCCTATTTGCAGAGGAAGAAGGGGGGGACATGTAAGCCACAAGTTTTCCAATGGGTCCTAGATAAGATTCCAATTGCCAAATCTAAATTTAACTTCAGCCACAAGCTAATTAACATGTTACCCCACCAAAGATGATTTTAAAATGCTCAGCAGAACAAAGCTCAATGTTAAAGTCTTCTGTTGAAAACGAAATTTAATATCAGTCCATTGACAGGCCTTTTTGGCTACTGAACTGAATAGTACTTTCACCTTGGTAACAGAAGTCCTTCATAACCACCCCATATAAAACAATCCATCTCTTACTCCACCTCCTTTAATTTCCTTTATACTGCTCATCACACCTGACACATCTTATATTGATTTTGTTTTCTACTTCTAGATTATAAATTCTAAGGACAGTCTTTTATCCACTGCTCTATTCCTACTGTCCAGAGTAGTGCCTAACTCGGTACATATTTATAGTAGTCTTGGTGGAAGTTGTTATTTCTTAGATTTTGTTTTCTTATTATCAGATTCTAGCATAGTTCTTGGAACGGAGCATGTCATCAGTAAATAGGCAAGAATTGTAGTTTTTAAATACATAATGTTTATTATTGTAATGCCTCTTAATCCTTGATTTTTAGAATTGTTCTTGGTTCATAATTAAGATGAGTAATATCTATATTTGGGACTTATTTAGATCCTTTTTTTTTTTTTTTTAAGACGGAGTCTCATTTTATCGCCCTCTAGAGTGCTGTGGCATCACAGCTCACAGCAACCTCCACCTCCTGGGCTTAGACAATCCTCTTGCCTCAGCCTTCCCAGTAGCCTCCCACAGGCACCCACCACAACACCTGGCTATTTTTTGTTGCAGTTTGGCTGGGGCCAGGTTCAAACCCACCACCCTCGGTATATGGGGCCTCACTGAGCCACAGGTGCCGCCCTCTTATTTAGGTCTTGTTAATGAAGAATGTTACAGGCAATCCAGAATGGTAGATAATTAAGTCAGTTGTTTGCATTTGGATGTGTCCTTTACTATATTGGACATATTTAGACTGAAACATTTTTATTTTCTTTTATTCATAAATCTTGAGGGTTTTCTACTACCTCATAATAGCATTATTGTTTTGTAGTTTTGTGGAAATGCCAGTTAATATCTGATTGATGAAATACTATCTTAAATAATTTACTGAATTTGGAGTATGATTGTGTCTGTTTTCCTACACTTCCCATTTCAAGCATTTATGAAGCAGCCACTGAAACCTGGCTTTGGAAGGAGCCCTAGGAGGCTTTGTTTTTTATCTTTCCATGTCTTTGCTATGTTTTATTCTGAAAGTAAAATTAACTTCTTAAATTGATTTAAAAAAACTAATGTAAGCAAAGCTACAGGAAGTTGTGAAAGTAATAAGCAAACTTTTAAACAAATAAAAGTGGGTATCCAGGTATCTTGCAAGAAGTAACAGCAACATATTGAGAGCTGTCAGTTGCTTTTCATTGATCAGGTTGGTTGTAACTGCACAAACTTCAGGTGATCTACATAAGTAATTTAAGTGAGGAATCTCTTTTTGTTCTTTTGTTTTTGAGACAAAGTCTCATTTTGTTTCCCTTAATACAATGCTGTGGCATCACAGCTCACAACAACCTCAAACTCCAGGGCTCAAGTGATTCTCTTTCCTCACCCTCCCAAGTAGCTGGACCATAGGCACCCATCACAAAGCTGGGCTATTTTGTTAGAGACGAGGTCTCTCTTTGGCTCAGGCTGGTCTCAAACCTGTGTACTCAGGCAATCCAACTGCCTTGGACTCCCAGAATGCTAGGATAACAGCCATGAGCCCCTGTGCCTGTAAAATGAGGAATCTTTAAATGTAAATGATACAACACCAAAATTTTTATTATAAATATCAGAAATATTTATGCTTTTGAAAAATTAGTATAGAAAATACTTTTTTGTTGTTGTAGAGACAGAGTGTCACTTTATCTCTCTTAGTAGGAGTGCTGTGGTGTCACAGTTCACAGCAACCTCCAACTCCCAGACTCAAGTGATTCTCTTGCCTCAGCCTCCCGAGTAACTGGGACTACAGACGCCCGCCGCAACACCCGGCTATTTTTTTGTTGCAGTTTGGCCGGGGCCAGGTTTGAACCCGCCACCCTTGGTATATGGGGCCTGTGCTCTACTCACTGAGCCACAGGCGCCGCTGCAGAAAATACTTCATTTTAACAGTAGTGGAATTGGTAGTGTTTTAATAGTTTTCTTTAGAAATGTAATTGATTCTCCTCATCTATAATCTTAGATTGTGTTGAAGAGACAATGTGAGTCATGCTGTATATTTATACTTATGTAAGTGCCTGCTTATTGTACTTTTTTGCTGATCCAATATTAATATGTGTCTTATAATGGCACTGTTGATAACACTCTTCAATTAATTTTGCATATGTGCTACATTCTTTCCTATTTAACAAACCAAGGAAAACGAGTATCTGGGAGTTTCTCATTAGTTAATATAATTGTTTATTTCATAGATTAAAACTTAGTGCAAGCATACTGAATTTGCAGACTCATTTAAACACAGACATGTTATTGTTAACTAACAGGTAACTTCAAATTGCTTCCAATTTTATGAATAAATCACGTACTTGGGTGGCGCCTGTGGCTCAATGAGTAGGGGGCCAGCCCCAAATGCCGGAGATGGTGGGTTCAAACCCAGCCCCAGCCAAAAACTGCAAAGAAAAAATAAAAAACAAATCATGTACTTGTGGCATGCCAGTTAAAGTACTTGGAATTTAACTCCTCGTCTACCTATTTATGTTTTCTTTCTAGATAAACTTTTTGTCTTGCTAATTTTGTGTAAAACAGAAGCATGTCTAAATTATCAGTATTTGTGTTGTTTAAAGCATTTCTTTTTGTATACAGCACAGCTCATAGCAACCTCCAATTCCTGGGCTCAAGCGAGTCTCCTGCCTCTGCCTCCCAAGTAGCTGGGACCACAGGCGCCCGCCACAAGCCCGGCCATTTCTTGGTTGTAGCCGTCCTTGTTGTTTGGCGGGCCCGGGCTGGATTCGAATCCGCCAGCTCAGGTATACATGGCTGGTGCCTTAGCCCCTTGAGCCACAGGCACCGAGCCTAATTTTGTAATTTTCAATAGTTAACTGTCAGCCCCTTGTGAGAAGAAACATACTAGTAATTAAGATTTAAAAATAGGATTAAAGGAAATCTGAATGATTCTTTAATGCCTGTTAGGTTTTATAATTATTAGAATTGAGTGGCTAAACTTAGTATTTTCAAGTTTCCTAATGGCTGCCTTTTGAAAATGCCAACAGTTGTCAGCATTACTAAATTGTAGTGACGTGGAGGAATTAAACTCCACAGCTCTCCTACTTCAGATTTGGTTTTAATATTCACTTATGTGTTGTATAATTTTGTCTTGTTTATTCATAATAGAACTATCAGAAAAAGCATAAACAAAAGGAGAAGAAAAGCAATCACCCACTGTACCACCTTGTCACTCACCTCTGTTTAAACTCCAGGGAACTGAAATTCATTTTCATTACATCTCAAGATTTTCTCAGTATCCTTGAATTACGGTAGTAGTAATATTTGAAATTCCCCCAGGCTGTCAAAAGTACAATCTGCATAACTTCGGATATAGTGGAGTTTGTTAATATTGGGAGGCAGAGATAATACCAGTATTATAGGATTTTTGTTTAGTAATGTGTTTTTTAAATGCTAGTTATTTTACAGTCTGTGTTTTTGAACTGCATTTTTAAATAATTCAAACTACTGATGTATGCTCAGTAGCTTTTTGCTTTTTGTATTGACATGGAGGGTTACTGACCTGTGTTTATTTAGAAACTAGTTTTTATATCTTTTTGCCCACCTAGAAGAAAATGTTTTAAATCAGACAAAAAATTGGACAGTCCCTCATTTACATTCTTACATGTTTTATTGATCTGGTAGATGAAAGGGTAGAACAGTGATTCTCAACTGGGAGAACAACAGTTCTGCTTCACGACGTTGAATATTACAATATAGTAGAACCTCTGTAAGTTGACCACCCAAAGGACGGTAACAAACTGGTCAGCATCAGGAATTAGGCCTGTTGTACTGGTATGGACATGGGATGGGTGTCTGGTCAATGAAAATTAGGTCAACTTTGAAGGTGGACATCTATGGAGGTTCTATATTTAGAAAGCTGTCTTATTATTGACAGTTACTATGTGCAAAGTACTAAAGGCACTTTAAAAAATTAATACATTTCTTTCCTTAATTTTTCAAGCACATATTACACTGTTTTCCAGGCACTATGTCAGGTTCTGGGAATATAACAGTGAATAAAACAGACAAATCCCTACCCACTTTGTCATCCATCTCACAACCTTAAAATGTGACTATTACTATTTCCATTTTACCTGGAAGGAAAGTGAGACTCCGAAAGGTTTCATGAATTAACCAATATTGTACAAAACCAGGATTCAAAGCATAGGTACCACTAACCACCATGCTATGTTATCAAAATTGTCCCCATTAGGGGTTTTATGAAGAAGAACAATTAGTCTCAGTATCTGAAATAGTAAAGTGCTCGTTCTTAAGCTGAACCAGGGCTGCAGGCTAAGAACACTTGAGCGGGGAAGATCATGCCCAGAGCACTGCAGTGCACAGGGGCCTTCACCGCCTCCCACCTTCCCACAGATAGACGCACAGCCAGTGCCATTGCTAACTCAGCAGTTACCTTTTCTGCTAAAACTATATGTAACCACACAGTCCTCAAAACATCTACAGTGGTATTGCCAGTCACAGTTGGCATTCACAATAAATTGGTTGTTCGAGTCATAATTTTGACTATTATACTGTTGGAATTTTTTGCTTTGTTTTTTAAGGATACAAAAATATTCTGTGGCTTTGGTATTTTATCAGAATAAAGATATTTTGGTTGTTGGATCTATGTAAGAAAGTATTGACAAAAGATTGAACGATATTGATTTGGTTGAATTGCTCTCTTGTTAGTGTTCCTTTTTACAAAGTTTCTTATTGGTAAATCAGATGTATTTTGTGGTTGGAAAGTCTTTATTGTGTCCTTATCCTGTTTCTCTACTTCAAAATTCGAAATATCTTAAATTTCTTTTGACCATTGGGCTTTGTATTAAATAATCCTCAGCTGAATTATTAAGATTAAAACAAATTGATAAGCATTATTTATAACATCTCCTAATTAGAAATAATAAAATGTTCATCATCTGGCAAAACTTTTCACAAATAGATGAACAAAGCCAAGCAAGTAGCTTAGGAATTAAACGCAAAAATATTTACCAAATAATACAACTTTGAATCCAAATCAAAAGGCCTACAAAAACCTGCTTGGTTACATATTCTAGGTTAACAAAATTAATTTAGGATGGCACCAGTAGCTCAGTGGGTAGGGCACAGGCCACACACACCAAAGCCAGCTTTAATGTCAGGATTGAAGTTACTTTAGCTGTAGAAACATTTTCATTCACGTGAGTCCGTTGTTGATTGGTTGGCATTCAGATGTGTGTGTTCTTTAAAGTGAGTCTAATTCTTGGTTGGTAAGCTTTGGAAAATAAGGGGATATCACTAGTTAGTTTGCAAAAGCATATTCACTGAAGCAAATTGTTACTGGCTGATCACATTCATTTAAACCAGTTCTAGCAGTTGTTACATGACTTAAAAACTGTCATTTCTTAAGACGGTTTAAAACCTATTCTGGGCTCGGTGCCTGTGGCTCAACGGGCTAGGGCGCCAGCCACGTACACCTGAGCTTGCTGGTTCAAATCTGGCCTGGGCCCGCCAAACAACAATGACAGCTGCAACCAAAAAATGGCCAGGCCTTGTGGCAGGTGCCTGTGTTCCCAGCTACTTGGGAGGCAGAGACAGGAGACTCGCTTGAGCCTAGGAATTGGAGGTTGCTGTGAGCTGTGACACCACGGCACTGTACCCAGGGTGACAGCTTGAGGCTCTGTCTCAAAAAAAAAAAAAAAAAAAAAGGCTTGGCACCTGTGGCTCAGCGGGCTAAGGCACTAGCCACGTACACCTGAGCTGGCGGGTTTGAATCCAGCCTGGGCCCACCAAATAACGATGGCTACGACCAAAAAATGGCCGGGCGTTGTGGCGGCGCCTATAGTCCCAGCTACTTGGGAGGCAGAGGCAGGAGACTCGCTTGAGCCCAGGAATTGGAGGTTGCTGTGAACTGTGATGCCACAGCACTCTACCCAGGGTGACAGCCTGAAGCTCTGTCTCAAGAAAAAAAAAACAAACCTATTCTGGTCACTACTTTTGTACCATGGCTACTGACCATTTAGCTTTTTCTAGGACTGTAGGACTTTTTATTCTCATGTAATCCCCTACCCTGGAAACCTTTAGGACTTTGTATATATCATCATTGTGAAATGTTGTAAGCCTTGGTATGATTTTTTTCTTTTTTATTACATTTTGTTTTCTACTATTTCATCATATTTAACACTAACTAGACTTATTCAGTCTTGGGACTAATATCTTCAGTTCTGTCTGATTCCAGATCATTTTCAGTGTTTTATCTCTACTTCTCCCCCCCCCCCAACCCCTGATTTCAGGAATAGATATTTGGTCTTCTGGTTTCCTTCCTCTGCCAGCTGTTTGCATTTGCCATTCATCTATGCAGGGGTTGACCAGATAGTAAATAGTTAGGTTTTGTGGACCAGATGGCCTCTGTTGTAAAACTGCTTTGCTGTTAGAGTACAGAGGAAGCATAGACAATACACGAGTTAATGGGGATGGCTGTGTTTCAGTAAAACTTATGTAACAAAAGCTGATAGATCAGGTATGAATTTTAACAGCTCTGTCCTATCTTGTTCATTTTTCTAGGACACGAGCTTAATTAGGGGTGGAGATTTTTGTCTTTTTTGTTCATTGGGTATATATCCTGTACTCAGTAATCATTCAACTCTTGGTGCCACATGGTACATTAGGATATTTATATTTGTTTCCTGTTCTTGTTTGGGGGTAGTTTCTGAGAAAGGAAAAGGTGTGTCTGTCACTGTCATCTTGGGACCCGTAGAATACCCTTTTGTGATGTTTTTCAACTCCCCAGTTTTTGTTAATATTCTTCCTGAAGTCAGGATAGGGCTGAAAGTCACGTCTGTAATTCTCTGGTTTGCTTTTACAAAACTCTGAGCATTCTTTAGTCAGTCTATTTACAGAATGTTCTATGTTAGAGTTGTGTAGTATTAAACACAATTTATCATTTTAAATAGTTGTATAGTAATTTTAAATCTACTTGCCTGAGTGTCTTGTTTCTAGAAGAAGCACATGAGCACAGAGATGTTACTTAGAATTTTTTTTTTTTCCCTCTAATAAGGTACTAAGTTTTTGACAAATTTGCATCATGCGTGAGTATAAGCTGGTCGTTCTTGGCTCAGGAGGTGTTGGAAAGTCTGCTCTGGTAAGTCATTCTTACCTGTTTCTCACCCCAAAACATTCTTTTTCTGTTAAGTTTTAGGTTTTGATCATTTGTCTTGGGTAAAATGAAATCCCATACTGATTTTAGAAGCAATACCATATTTTTCTTGTAATTGCACTTAACTTTTAGTTATATCTGGGTGGATCATGTTCTCCTGCAACACTGGTTCTGGACTGACATGAGGAATGCCAGAATCTAGTTTGGACTAAGCACAGAGAATAGAGTGTGTGAGTGTATGTCTGCACTTCAGAACCAGAACGTTAGAAAATATCAAACCTTATAAGATCTCTTTTTTAATGCTAACTTTGACTGTCCAGTATTACATTATCTAAATGGCCATGTTTTCTGAATCAAGGAATGGGATAGCAGAAGGGGAGACATATAGGGGAAATAACTTGATGAATCATTCAATTTAGCAAAGCCCCACAAGAAGGTACCGATACCGACCTTCACTTTCTCTCTAGTGAGACAGACTGTTTTACCTGGCCACGCGAGTGCCATCTAGTTAAGATCAAGTTTGAGCCCTGAAGACTGGAACAGTAAATACTTAAAATTTTCAGAATATATGATCTCTAAACTTAGAATTAAATAAGGAGCATAGTGACTATTAATTTTTTTTTTTTTTTTTTAATGAAAAACAGGTTTTCTGGCTGAGTGCCAATAGCTCAGTGGTTAGGGCACCGGCCACATACACTGAGGCAGGTAGGTTCGAACTTGGCCTGGGCCTGCTAAACAACCATGACAACTACAACAAAAAAAAATCGCCACACATTGTGGTGGGTGCCTGTAGTCCCAGCTACTCGGGAGGCTGAGGCAAGAGAGTCACTTAAGCCCAAGAGTTTGAGGTTGCTGTGAGATGTGACGCCACAGCACTCTACTGAGGGTGACATAGTGAGACTTTGTCTCGAAAAGAAAAGAAAAACAGGCTTTCTGAGGTAATTTTCTCACCAAATACATACATTTAAATTTAGTATTGGTTATTTTTTTCATCCATAGTATAATGACCTATGTGAAAGTAGTTTAAAATGCATAAATTTGAATTTGTTCGTTTCTTTAAAAGTATAATGGTGTGTTAATTTTTTTCAGACTGTACAATTTGTTCAAGGGATTTTTGTTGAAAAATATGATCCTACGATAGAAGATTCTTACAGAAAGGTATGTATTTTAGAAGGCCTTTTCTCTTTTGATTTTTAGCTTTTCAATTAATTAGTGGGAAGAGTTTATACTTAATTACCGTCTGGGATTGCGTGTTTACCAGTTTAGGAAAATCACAAATACATACACACTCACAGAGTTTTGTTTATCCTGACCGTCCTCTTGCAGTTGACATGCACACGTTGGTAGCCTCGTGCTTCCCCTGGAAGGACTAATCTCAGACTACACTTCCTATTTATTAGCCCCTTGAGAATGTGTCACTGTTTACACTACAGGTTAAAATCTGAAATGCTTGGAACCAGAAGTATTTCAGATTTGGGATTTTTTTTTTTTTAATTTTTGGAATATTTGCATAGATATAAAGAGATGCCTTGGGAATGAAACCAGCTCTAAATACAGAATTCCATTTATGTTTCATATATACTATGTGCACATAGTCTAAAGGTAATTATATGCGACACTTTTAATAATTTTGTGCATGAAACAAAGTTTTGATTGCATTTTGACTTCTCCCTGTTACCTGAGCTTAGGTGTGGAATTTTCCACTTATTCCATATGTGGCTCAAATGCCTTCAGATTTTGGAGCATTTTCAGATTTCTGATTTTTAGATGAGGGCTCCTTATCCTGCAGAAAGTTTAGTTCCTGTGTCCACTGACAGTGTGTGACAGTAAAGACTCTGCAGTAGGGAGAGAGCTGTCCTCCCTCTTGGTGCAGAGCTGGCCTCGCCCTGCGGTTGGACAAACACTGCTTCCACTCCTCCTCCTGTCCACGGTCCATAGGAAACTGGAAGCTCCTTCCCGTACGCTAGCTATGAGGCAACATTAATCTTTTTCTGAATTCTAAATAACTTGTTCCCTAGGAAATATTAGGTGAAAAAGGGTAACAGAGATATGTGTAAAATTTATTTAATAGCTGTGGCACTGCTTGCTTGCTACCAGAAATCTTGTTCCAGAGTGGTGCTGGGATATAGAGTTATCTAGAGAAATGAGACCTATCTAAAATATTAGGGAAAAGTTGAGATAAGCAAGATTACTTCTGATATTGTTAGAACTGTTGCTGGTTTTATTTATTTCAGCAATTTTGAAATTATTTCTTCTCTGAATATAAGTGCTGCGTGATTCGTATAGAGACTGGGTAGGTGACCTTGTGTTGACTCAAGAACACAAGGGTTTTGAGCATAGTAGACACAGTACCATGTGGGGGTCTGTGCACTTTGCTTGCTTGGATTTTTTCCTCCTGTTTTGTAAAAGTATGGCTTGATAATAGCTTGTAAAGTTATAATCTATACCTGTTTATAATATATGAGTTTTTACGTATATCAAGGTGTCTTAAGCACATAAAAAACAAAGGCGTATTTTCATTTTTCTTGCAGCAAGTTGAAGTAGATGCACAGCAGTGTATGCTTGAAATCTTGGACACTGCAGGAACGGTATGTAAAGCAAAGTACCAGAGCATACGTAGTTTATATAATAGCAACTCAATAAACAAATGGTAGGGAAGCTTATTTAAGTTTGCATTAAATCTTAAAGGAATTTTTCTTATTCTCTTGAATTCTACCTTTTTTATATTGTCCTTTACGATTATAGTGGGTCAGTTATTGAAAATTAGAAAGTGTGTTGGAGGCTCAGCGCCTGTGGCTTAACGGGCTCCCAGCTACTTGGGAGGTGGAGGAGGAGACTCGCTTGAGCCCAGGAATTGGAGGTTGCTGTGAGCTGTGATGCCACTGCACTCTCTCCAGGGTGACAGCTTGAGGCTCTATCTCAAAAAAAAAAAAAGTGGCTCAGCGAGTAGGGCGCCGGCCCCATATACCAAAGGTGGTGGGTTCAAGCCCGGCCTCGTCCGAACTGCAAAACAAAACAAAAAAATAGCCAGGCACTGTGGCGGGTGCCTGTAGTCCCAGCTACTAGGGAGGCTGAGGCAAGAGAATTGCTTAAGCCCAGGAGCTGGAGGTT
>CAUYON010088292.1:0-19935 GCA_963573935.1 Arctocebus calabarensis
CTGGCAGACCTGCCGCCTCCTCCTTGGCGGTGTTGGTGCGGCGGCAGCGCGACTGAGGAACCAGCGGGCTGTATGATAGGCAAGGAGGAGGACCTCCAACCCCCCACCGGAGGCTCCAATAGCCAAAAAGGTGGGACAACTGCCGAGGAGACACCTGCACCTTGGTGTCTCCTTCACTTTGCACTTAGGACTAAAAACGGAACCCCCATTTCCGATGCCTAGGTCAATTTCATGTGAATTTCCTAGGCCTCAATTCCATGAATGGACTCTGTCCATTCATTAATACATTAATTCACCTTGCCCCTGCGGAAGGAACTGTGTTCATTCATTGATACATTCATTCACTTGCCCCGGCCTAAGGGACCGTGTTCATTCATTTCCTGGCCAAGGAACCCATACACCTATATATACCCGAGACTAAGAGCCTAAGACGGAGACGCGGAAAGAACGGAAGAGAAACGGAGAGAGCTTTTCTCTCCCCACTTGAGTTCTCTCTTTCTACCAGGAGCTTTAGTGTTTTTTTGTATTCTTTTCTGTAAATAAATTCTGTCTTACCACTGATCTGTGGTCCGTGGATTTATTCTTCAAATCACGGAGAGCAAGAACCTGAAATTCTGGTATCAATAGTAAACAGTCTGCAATTCAAGATAAAATTAGGAATTTCCTAGGGAAGATCTGGGCTGCAGTTGATAGCAAAATTTTCCACGCAGAGATCTCATCTGCTCAGTTTATGCCAAAGAAGGATCAAAAACTTGTACATTTCCCATTGGTTGTTAAATCTGAGTTCTGATTGGTCCATACGATTGAGTGCTGATTAGCTAGGCAGGTGAGCTCTGATTGGTTGACTCCAATGAGCGCTGCAATTCCGGGAAATAAAGCTGTAAGTTGTTTGGAACTCACAGTACGTGTGTATCTGTGGTCAATCAGTGGCTGCTTGGCCCTATTATAAATATAGGCCTACTTTGCCACTGAGAGTCCTTCTTGAAGGATGGGCTCTGTCAGGTTCATAATTATTGACAGTGCAAAGGACTGAATATATCCATAGATGGGGGCATCCATTGGATAGACGACGGAGCTCTAGTGCACCTTAGCAGTCCTCAGCCGACTTAGGGTAGCCTGGGGCAGGTAGGAGGTGACTGAGAGAGGATGGGGCACTGGGAAACAGTGTCTGGACAAGTTTTTCTGCTGTGGTCCAGGAGGGCGAATGACTGAGGGGCTGAGAGAATGTCTGGGAAACTTGTACAGAGGTGGGCAATGGAGGATGTATGCTTTGTTCCCGGGAGGGAACCCTCTGCAGTGTGGATGCCTCAACCTTCAGTGATGAAGGAAGAGATGAGTAAATATGGCGTAGATTTGGGATAAACTTTAAATGGAACTGTTGGGGGATTCACATTTATACTTTATACATGTCAATTTCACTGAAGGTTTTTGTGAACCGAGTAAAGGAACGATTCCAAGTCCTTAGTTACTAAAGAAAAAAATATGGTTGCCATCTGATGGCCGGAACCAAGTTAGCGGTTTTCCGCATCTCAGACCTGGGAAATCAGCAAGGGGAAGGGAGGTGGAGGTTGGGATCTTTGCTGCAAGGAATCAAAGTTTTCTGGAATTATTCAGCTTCTGGTGGCAATGTTCCGGTGTTTATCAGTTCCTGGGATATCTAAAACTGAAATCAGTTCCATCCCCTGCGTGTACTGAAGGTAAAGCTACGTGTGTGTTTTTGTTGGCAATAAAGTTAAATGAGACAGAAGCACACACAACACCCTCAATTCAACTATTATCTACTTTGTTTCAGCTCAAATTGAACAATGAATGCATTTTCAAATTTATGATTCCATTGTACATTATATAGAAATGTAACTACCTTTATTTTTAAAATTTCCTTTGGGTTTTCTTTGGGATCCTAGATTATTGCTGGTTTGTCATTTTATATATATAGTATAAAAATATATATATGTTGCTCTATTTCAAAAGAGTCAGAGATTCTGCTTTTTTTTTTTTTTTTTTTGGCAGTTTTTGCCAGGGCCGCGTTTGAACCCACCACCTCCGGTATATGGGACTGGCGTGCTACTCCTTTGAGCCACAGGCACTAACCCAGAGATTCTCCATTTTAATAAAATTGATTTGTAGCTTTCATTTGCAGAAAGGGCTTATATTCCTTGAAGGCATTCTTGGAATTTGTTGTGATTATAAAGCACACTATTTGGTCAATTTTGTTTAAGCATATCACTTTCACTTTCTTTTTTTTTTGTTTTGAGATAGAGTTTTACTATGTTGCCGTGTCATTACAGCTCACAGCAAACTCAAACTCTTAGTCCGAAGCGATTCAGTTGCCTCAGCCTCCCTTGTATCTGGGACTACAGGTGTCCACCACAACTCCTAGCTATTTGGTTGTTGTTGTTTGTTTGTTTGTTGTTTGTTCGTTTGTTTACCAGGTTCCAGCTGCATTCGAATACACCAGCCCCAGCGTATGTGGCCAGCGCCCTAACTGCTGAGCTAGAAGGGCCGAGCCCACTTTCACTTTTAAAATAAGTTTAACCAAACCTTTTCTGAAAACGTAGAAACCTGTATATGATGTCATTATCAGCCGAAAATATGAAAAACAGTGGATAATCTCCAAAAGCCAAAACTCTTCTTGAGCTCATAGGAGCATAATAATAACTTTCAAAGTGAGATCGAAAGCACAGCCGGTTCCACCTCTGCCAGAGTACCAGGTGCTCAAGAGGCAGAATGAGGCAGGGCAGGAGGCTAGAGAGAGCTTCCGTGAACAGTGCCATAGTGAGGTGGGCCAGTGGACGATGCCAGAGGGCTCTTAAATTTCTGTGGTTTGGGGGGTTTTAGAGGTTGTTGTCCAATGCCTAAGTACTCTAATGGGTCATCACTGTACCTCCAGACCTCCTGGATTCATTAGAGTTGGGATTTGGGGAAAATGAGCCCCCTCATCAGGTTTATTACTATTAAATTTTATAATATTAGAAAGCTTGTTGTACAAAGAGGTCTAAAATATTTATCATGAAATCACATGCATGTTAAACACCCTGGTGGGTACCTGCAGGATGCTTTACACATTCAGAATAAAACATTGGAAGCCAAAAGTGCTTTTCAGAATCATGAGTATTTATAGAGAAAGAACTGTGGACCAGGTTAAAAAAAACTGCTATTCACTATGTTACTTAATTTATATCATCCTTATTGTTGCTGTTTGAAATTCTGGTGTTGCTGAGCATGACATACAAATATTTTTGTGAAATTTTTCTTGTGTGCTGGTCTCACACATACTGAATTATGTGAGAAATCACTTTAAAAATCAAGTAGGAACTTTTTATGGTGGCTTATATTTGTAAGTTCATTAAGGAAAAGGGATTATTATGGGTACTGTGTTGTAAGTGTGTAATAATTTGGTGCTGCAATAGATTTGGGGAGTTCTTTGGCACTCATTAGAATAAAGGGTTGATGTTGACGACCAGAAAGGGAAAAGAGTACATTAGATTTTTCACTCTGTTGTGGTTGAATGAGGAAATAGGTACTATGTGAGCTGTCACAATCTAATGGTGGTTTTTACTGACAAAATTAACAAAGATAAGTGACTTTACTGTTGTAAAGAACAAATTATACAAATGAAGGTGGAGAAAATAGTAAACAGGAAATAAGTGGTGAAAATAGAGGAAATAGTGTTAATACAACAAACTTACAGCGTATTCCAAAAGCTGCCCTTAAATTTTCCATATAAAGGAAAAATGGCAAATTGCAGCTAAATGTATGTTTACTTAAAACATATTCATTGCAAAATTTTGCAAAGTAGTTACAGAATATTCTGTATGTGTTGGCCATCTGTTTATAAAATATTGCAATAAATATTTTGTAAATAAAGCTACATTTTCCTGCAATTTTCTCTTTCCCTATGTATGGCAACTTTGGGAGCAAGTTTTGGGATACCATTTATTCTGACCAGTTTTTCATTCCCTGTTGATTTATATTAAGGACCTCATTTGAATACAAAGTCTAGGACACAAACCTAATATAGAAATACATAAAGTAAATATTTTGAGAAACAATACCGATTTTTAACCTCATAGAAACTCAGATTACTGTTCTACATAAATTGGATTTAGCTGGTTATATTCATTCATGGGATATAATTTTCATTTTTTAAAATGTGAAATTACATGCCCTGTGAATAGGAATCACTGGGATGATGGGAACATCCAGTGAGAGTGGCTCAAACTCCACTCTCCACTGAATCAGCCAGTGACGGACTTGCAGTCCCTGGGCAGTAGCCATTGGTCTAAAGTGCATGGAGGTGGCTGCAGATGACCCAACAGCAAGAGTTTTCCTAGGTAGCCTGCCTTGATGATTGAATAAGAAACTGGTATGTTTGTCTGTTTTTAGTTTTTTCCTACATTTCCTTCTTTTATCATATACTTTCAATGTATACAGCATGATGTTTTGATATACATATACAGTATGGAACAGTTATTACAGGTAAGGAATGAAGCATATCCATCACTTTCCATAGTTATCTTTGTGTGAGTGTATGTGTGTTTGTGCATGTGTGTGCATGCTTGTGCATAAGTGTGGCAAGAGCATCTAAAATCTATTTTTAAGAATTTTTCAAATATATGACACAACATTATTATAGCCTTGCTATACATTCAATGTCGAATTGTGTTTTTCTAACATAACTGCAAGTTTGTACTTTAGGACATACATACATCTCTCCATTTCCTCCAATCCTCAATCCTGGTAACATGATGTACTCTATTTGTGTGTATTTGAGTTTTTTTCTATTAAATCATAGCCGTGTACATTAATGCAATCATGTGGTATAATGTGCTGGTTTTATAAACAATTTGAAATATTTTCATCAAACTGGTTAACATCACCTTCACGGCATTTTCTTAGTTATTCTGTTAAGATATTTATATTCTACCTTTAGTAAATTTCACACATACCCTTGTAAGATGCACCATAGGTGTGGTCCCACCAATTACCCTCCCTCCACCTCTCTTCCTCCCTACCCTCCCCTCTCTCTCCCCTTCCCTGTCTCTCCCCTTCTTCTTGGGTATAATTGGTTTATAACTTTCATGAAAGCTATACATTGGTTTCATACTAGGGCTGAGTACATTGGATAATTTTTCTTCCATTCTTGAGATGCTTTCCTAAGAAAAATATCTTCCAGGTCCATCCATATAAACATGAAAGTGGTAAAGTCTCCCATCTTTCTTTAAGGCTGCATAATATTCTATGGTGTACGTATACCATAATTTATTAATCCATTCATGGGTCAATAGGCACTTGGACTTCTTCTGTGACTTCGCAACTATGAATTGGGCTGCAATAAATATTATGGTACAAATATCTTTGTTATAATGTGATTTTTGTTCTTCTGGCTATATACCTAGTAGAGGAATTGTAGGATAGAATGGCAGGTCTATTTTTAGATGTGTTTTCCAAACATCTTTCCCAGATGAATGTATTAGTTTGCATTCCCACGAGCAGTGTAGAAGTGTTCCCTTTTCTCCACATCCTCGCCAACATCTCTGGTTTTGAGATTTTGTCATGTGTTCTAATCTTATTGGAGTTAGATGATATCTCAAAGTAGTTTTGATTTGCATTTCTCTGTTGATTAAGGATGATGAACATTTTTTCATATGTCTGTAGGCCATGTGCCTGTCTTCTTCGGGGAAGTTTCTCTTCAAGTCCCTTGCCCACCATGAGATGGGATCACTTGTTATTTTCTTGCTAATACGTTTGAGTTCTCTGTGGATTCTGATTACTGAACCTTTTTCAGAGGCATAACCTGCAAATATCTTCTCCCATTCTGACTTGGTCTGCTTGCTTTACTTACTGTGTTCTTGGCTGTGCAGAATCTTTTTAGTTTGATTGGGTCCCAGGAATGTATTTTTGGTGTTGCTTCACTTGCCCGGGGGGGTCCTCCTCAGAAAATATTTGCCCAGGCCGAATTCTTCAAGTGTTTTCCCTGTACTTTCTTCAAGTATTTTTATGGTTTCATGTCCTAAGGTTAAATCTTTAGTCCAGTGAGAGTCTATCTTAGGTAATGGTGAAAGGTGTGAGTCCAGTTTCAGTTTCGACATGTCTTCAGCCAGTTCATCCAGCACCATTTGTCAAACAGGGAATCTTTTCCCCACTGAATGTTTTTTTCTTTTCTTTTTTTTTTTGACACAGGGCCTCAAGCTGTCACCCTGGAGAGAGTGCTGTGGAATCACAGCTCACAGCAACCTTCAATTTCTGGGCTCAAGCGAGTCTCCTGCCTCTGCCTCCCAAGTAGCTGGGACTACAGGCACCCGCCACAACACCCAGCCATTTTTTGGTTGCAGCTGTCGTTGTTGTTTGGCGGGCCCAGGCTGGATTTAAACCCGCCAGCTCAGGTATACGTGGCTGGCGCCTTAGCCCGTTGAGCCATAGGCGCCAAGCCCCCACTGAATGTTTTTAATTGGCTTGTTAAAGTTCAAATAATGGTAAGTAGCTGAGTTCATCTCTTGGTTCTCTATTTTGTTCCATACATCTACCTCTGTGTTTTATGCCAGTGCCATCCTCTTTTGATCACTATCGATTTATAGTATAATCTGAGGTCTAATAGCGTGATTCCTCCTAATTTGTTTTTATATCTGAGTAATGTCTTGGCTATTCGAGTTTTTTTCTGATTCCATATAAAACAAAGCATTATTTTTTTGAGATCTTTAAAGTATGAAATGGAGCTTTAATAGAATTTGCATTAAAATTGTATATTGCTTTGGGTAGTATGGACATTTTTATAATGTTGATTCTTCCAAGCCATGAGCAGGGTATGTTTTTCCATTTGTTAACATCTTCAGCTATTTCTTTCCTTAGAGTTTCATAGTTCTCTTTATAGAGATCTTTCCCTTCCTTTGTTAGATAAACTCCAAAATATTTCATCTTCTTTGATACTGTTGTGAACAGAATAGAGTCCTTGACTGTTTTTGCAGGCTTGGCTATTGTTGATATATATGTAAAAGCTACAGATTTATGAGTATTGATTTTGTAACCTGAGACACTGCTTTATTCCTTGGTCACTTCTACAAGTTTTGTAGTAGAATCCTTTGTGTTTTCCAGGTATACAATCATACCATCTGCGAAGAGTGAAAGTTTGATATCTTCTAACTCTATATGGATACCCTTAATTTCCTTTTCTTCCCTAATTGCAATGACTAAAACTTCCGTTACAATTTTGAAGAGCAGTGGAGACAGTGGGCAACCTTGCTTGGTTCCTGATCTGAGTGGAAATGATTTCAATTTAACTCCATTCAATATGATATTGGCTATGGGTTTGCTGTAGATGGCCTCTATTAGTTTAAGAAATGTTCCTTCTATTCCAGTTTTCTTAAGTGTTCTGATCTTGAAGGGATGCTGGATATTATCAGAAGTTTTTGTGTATCAATGGAGAGAATCATATGGTCTTTGTTTTTTCATTTGTTTATGTGCTGAATTATATTTATAGATTTACGTATATTGAACAAGCCTTGAGACCCTGGGATAAAACCCACTTTGTCATGGTGTACAATTTGTTTGATGTGTGCTGGATTCTGTTTGTTAGGATCTTGTTGAATATTTTTGCATCAATATTCATTAGTAATATTGGTCTATAATTTTCTTTTCTTGTTGGGTCTTTTCCTTGTTTGGAGATCAAGGTGATGTTTGCTTCATAGAATGTGGTGGGGAAGTTTTCCTTCTTTTTCTATATTTTGGGAAAAGTTGAGTAATATAGGTACTAGTTTCCCTTTAAAGTTTTGGTAGAATTCTGACGTGAAGCCATCTGGTCCCAGGCTTTTTTTTTTTTTTTCCCCATGGTGGTGTACATAAATGCAATCATAGGGTACAATGTGCTGGGTTTATATACAATTTGAAATATTTTCATCAAAATGGTTGACATAGCTTTTATGGCATTTTCTTAGTTATTGTGTATGGACATTTATCTTCTACATTTAGTAAGTTTCACCTGTACCTTTCTAAGATGCACCTTAAGTGTGGACCGATCAATTACTCTCTGTCCGCCCATCCTCCCTCCTCCCCTCTTCTCCTTTACCTCTTTCCCCAATTCTTGTGTTGTAATTGGGTTATAGCTTTCATATGAGAGCAGTAAATTAGTTTCATAGTAGGGCTGAGTACATTGGATACTTTTTCTTCCATTCTTGGGATACTTTGCTAAGAAGAATATTTTCCAGCTTCATCCATGTAAACATGAAAGATGTAAAGTCTCCATCTTTCTTTAAGGCTGCATAATATTCCACGGTGCACATATACCACAATTTATTAATCCATTTGTGGGTTGATGGGCACTTGGGCTTTTTCCATGACTTGGCAATTGTGAATTGGGCTGCAATAAACATTATGATACAGATATCTTTGTTATAATGTGATTTTTGATCTTCTGGATATTTACCTATAGAGGAATTATGGGATCGAATGGCAGTTCTATTTTTAGATTTCTAAGTTTTCTCCAGATATCTTTACAAAAGGACCATATTAGTTTGCATTCCCACCAGCAATGCAGTAGTGTTCCCTTTTCTTCACTTCTGCACTAGCATCTCTGGCTTTGGGATTTTGTGATGTGGGCTAATCTTACTGGAGTTAGATGATATCTCAAAATAGTTTTGATTTGCATTTCTCTGATGATTAAGGATGATGAGCATTTCTTCATGTGTCTGAAGATTTTTATGTGATATGGTGGCCAACAGCAATGAGTGGGCTTGTAAAGACAACAAACATCCAAAAATAATGTTATCTTCTTTAAAGAAATGCATCTCAGAGAAATCATAAAATGCAAATATGTTGACTATTTTGTACCAGTAAATTAATAGTAGGATATAGGTTATGAAAACTACATGATCCAGAATGTGCACCGTATGAAAAGGACAGTGGAGCCCACGGCATAACGCCCCTCCCTCTGTGACAGGGGACTGTGACACGTCCGCAGTACACACTGCTCTGTCTGAACAGGATTACAAGCCCAAATCTCTAGCTTATTGCCCCCAACTAATGTAATCATCTTCTGTTTTATTCCCTATTTCTGAGCTCCCATTCATCTACTTTTCATGCACGCTGGGATTGAACAACTGCACTGCAGCGGACACTTACAAATTTCCAGTTTTCATTATTAGTCGAGGTATCCTACTTACTACTTAGAGCAACTTTTTAAGTGTTTTTCCCAGTTCTTTCTTTTATGAGGGTTTTAAATTCTGCTTTTGCAACCCAGTCCAATACAGTCAAGCTACTATTCCTTTTTTGAGACCTCTGAATAACTTGCTTCCTGGATTAGTCTTTATATGCCTTACTTTGGCTCCTTTCCAATCTTATTTATTTATTTATTTTGCAATTTTTAGCCAGGGCTGGGTTTGAGTCCACCACCTCCAGCATGTGGGGCCAGCGCCTTACTCCTTTGAGCTACAGGCGCCGCCCTCCAGTCTCATATATTTTATATGCAAAAATCTTGCAGTTCTCAAGACAAGGAATTTTTTAATTTAAAATTATTTCTGTCATGATTGAACTGGAATATAAATTTAATAATATGTAGGAATGAAAGATATCCAGAAAGTTGTAAGGATAATTGTCATTTCTGATTGGAAATTCAAATGCCTCCATTATTCTATTACACATAAGTTTAAATATAACACTAGGACTTTGCTTTTCAGAATAGTTCACTCCTTTACTTATTTATTATTCATATTAAAATAATCTACTATTTGCTAAACTTTTCCTAATCATTTATGTATATGTCTGTGGAAATCTCTGTAAAAATATACAATATAAATATGTAGAGATTTTTATGTAGAGTTTACATTTTAATAAGAAATAGCAATGAAAGAAGATTACCAATAGAGTATCAATAAGAAGCTTACAAGGCCTATGCAAAAAAAAAAAATCACAAAATAGAAGATAGGGAGTTCAAGAAGGTGTTTAGGAGAGATAACAGGTAAACCAAAGGTTCAGTGTGTTCACAATTTAGCATTAGCAAGGGGGTTGATATTGATGGAATTGAGTGAGAGGGAAAAAAAGTAGTAGGAATCAGGTAGAGAGAAAGGGAGGTGGAGTGCTGCAGGTAATCTAAGCCCCTGTAGCCCTTTATATAACTCAAAGCCATGACAATTTTAGACTTTGCTCTGAATAACATGAGGAGCCATTGTCGGGCTACGAGCAGTGGTTTGATCTTTCTCCCTTCTGTTTTTCAGACACTACTCAGGGTGTAGTTTTGAGAATGGTTTGTGAAGTGGGAAGGTAGAAGCAATATTTTCATGAATATTCTAACAGCATTCTGAATATGACATAATGGTACCTTGGACAATACAGTAACCATGTGGATAAAAAAATTGGCCAGATTCTAGAAATGTTCTGAAGACAAATCCAAAATAATTTTGTAACAGGTTAAATGTGGGAGAAAGGGAAAGACCAAGAATGACTCATCTAGATTTTCCAATTTTCCACCTATTACCTGGATCTCACCAGACATTTAAGAAACAAGTTTCAAAATATTATTGATCTGCAAGGTAATAAAAGATAATTTTATTTTTCTCACTAAGCCTCAAATTCAATTTCAGGAAAATAAAACATTATTTGTGCACCCAATTGATGTGATGTTGACTGTGAATACAATAAAATTATTTAGTTTGCAAGGTCTTCAAATGTCAGGACCAGATCTTTTTAAGTTATCACATATGCTGTGCTTGGGACTCAATCTCCAATTAACTAAACTTTTCAAAACAGCAAATGTTCAAAACAGAACATTTTTTTTTTAATGAAGAGAATGCTACATTGGTTTTCTTCTTAAAATAAAAGCAGGAGCTATAAAGCTGAAATTCTTTACTAAAAGTGAAGGAAAGAGGAACAGGAATTTATTTAATGAAATGTTAATTTTTCTCTAATACATGTGTAATGAGAATCAACTCTAAGCAAAAGAAAAGAGTAAGGAGGAAGCTTTGGAAAAAATAAATGCAAAAAAATACATATTTTTGTACTACTGTGTGGAAATACCCCTTAAAATATTACAAGTCATCTCCAAAAAGATACAATTCAGTTCAAATTGGATTTTTTTTCCTTGATTATTTGGACTATGTACACAGGCATCTATGCTAACATACATAGCTATATGTCACTGGTTCTGAACCTGTGGGTCGCCACTCCTTTTTAACAATGAAAGTACATTGCAGCATTAGGAAAGTTGAGAACCACTGCTATATGTATTTATGATTATGTTTTCATAATTGCTAAGTAGCCTGCTTCTTTTATATGTAATTTATTAATGAAAGCATAGGGAAAAGGTAACTGTTATCATTTCAATAGATTGAAACGTATGGTTATGTGTACTTGGTGGTCATAGGTCTGTGCTAATGAACAACATCAACAACAAATACGAATAAAAACCCAATTATTCTCAACATTTTGTGCCTACAAGTCTACAGCCTTTTCAATTTTATGTTTTTTTTCTTGGTTGAATTGTAATTGTTGAATTACATTGATATGTGATTAAGGTTCAAGTTTTGCCAGAATAAACATAAAAGCAAATCCAATTTTAATACAATTTTATGATATAATGAGAAGTACACTTATTATTGGCTACAATGCAGTTTTTCATTATTTTGTTTTTGTTCTAAAATGAAGTCCTTAAAATTCCCTGCTGGAATGCGTACACACACATACAAACACAGGGGAGTGAAGCTGCAAGTCTGAAAGGCCCGTTTTCAGGGACTCTCCACGTGTCACACAGGTTTGTGGTTGTCAGCTGATGTTTAGAAAATCTGAATTCAGGCTAAATTTTTTTTCTAGCAATGTCAATGCAAACTTCAAATATAGGCCTTTGAAGAATAATCAAATGAGATTATAATGCACTGGAAAGTTTCATAAATGTGCTTACACAGATTAGGGATTCTACTCTAAAAGATTTAAGACTCTGCATTTCTCTATGACAGACAAAGAACTGATGCTTCTCCAGCACTTATTTCAAACATAACTATCAAAAACGCTAAGTCATGGAAGAAGCCCAAGAGCCCAAATGTATTTCTCAATATCTTTTACTAATTTTACTCTTACGTTTTGGGTAAGAAGTATTTATTTGGGGGCAGTTAGGGTCATACTACTTCAAATGATCCTGCTCTTCTGGTCTCTTCTTCACCTTTAGCAACAAAATGTATGATATTATGCTAGAAAGTGCCATTTTGTGCTTTTCCTCGAAAAACCAATTCGTTTGCTATGCAGGTCATTTCCAGAATAAACTGCTCGTAGCCTATAAAACATCTATTTTCCCCTCCCTCCTCCTTTGCAGCATAACCTCACATTTCAGGTGGTCTCCATGCTGCTCAAACAGAAGGCCACCTGTCTGTCACCTTCCTCACAGAGGCATTCTCACGTGACTAACTTCTGGCCCTGAGGTATAAATAGAAGAGTTTGAGTGGAACCCATGGGAAGTCTCCTAGAACAGGAATGGGTGTGCCCATCCTGACTTCTCCTCACTGGCTATGGCGTGATCACGATCTCTGGAGCTCTAGCAGCCATCAGTGACTGCGAAGTCATTGTGAGGAAGAAGTCACACACAGACAGTGGGATAAAGAGAAAATCTGGGGCTTTGGGGTGCTGTGGGGCCTCTGTACCAACCCTTAACTCCCTACCCCTTGAGAGAGAAAATGAATCTCTCTCTTGCTCACATCACTGTCATTTGGGGGTTAATTTCTTATAGGTGGCTGAAATTACCCCTAGTGGGTATATTATTGTACTTTGTCTGAAAAAGATATGAAGGCTATGCTTCATGCCTCTGCTTTTTGAAAAAAACAATACACCTGTTAGAGAAATTAAGGTATTGGACCAGTAACACTCAAATTTCAGATACTTGTTGTTATACTTTCTAATGATACCTTTTTCTCTTTTTTGGTCTTGTGCAAATCATCATTCTTATGGGTTTACTTGTCCCAGTTCAGGGGACTTCACACTGACTGCTGCTATCATGATGTTTATATTTAATCCTTTGAATTAGGATTGAGTCACTTTAATAAAATTAGGATATCATGCATCGATCAAAATCAAAAATAACAAACATACAGGATAACACCAAATACAACACGAAGGTAGGAAGAGGTTGGGGGGAAATATTTAACTTTCAGATATCCTACGCACCATAGTTCACAACGGCCCCAGCTCAGGGCAGGTGTGAGGAGGAGAGAGACCCGGCCGGTGTGACAACTATGAAGCCGAACGTCCCCGGTGTGAGAGGCCACAGGTGCGCACTTCACGTGGCACAGACTGGCCTCTGTGCACTACCTGAGGGGAGAAGGAAAGACAGCGGTAAAATCAGCGTCTGAGGTAAGATCTGCATGCTCTGAGATCTGCCATATCAAGTAAAGAACATTTGTTAAGCTTTGGCAGGAACAGAATGTGGGGTTGCAGATCAAAGAAAACATGTGTGGCAAGAGCGGGAAGGAAAGAGTGGCCATGGGCACAGGGGATGGCAGCTGGGCTTGGGGGCTTAGGCTCCTGCACCGCACCGCACAGACCCTGCCCCTTCCGACCTGCACTGGCCTCAAACAAAGCCCCTGCCTGGACGCTTCCACTGAAGAAGAGGAGAGGAGACGCTGCCTGTGCGGCCTGCGGCCTGTGTGCTCACGATCTGCCCCCTGCCTGCCGCACTCTCCTCCCGTCCCACAGAGAACCTGAAGCCAGCAGATGCTCCAGCACCCTCACCCCTGCAGGTGGAGGTGTGGGAAGGAGGCGATCCTAAAACTTTCCAGGAATGCTGCCTCTGCCGTTGATTCTTTCTCTCTGCAGTGACTGGGAACTTTTGAAGTCCAAGCCAAACAGGACAGGGTCGGACAATAACTAGCTATCAGCAGAGAGAGTGGCCCCCATGGTCTCCTGCCACAAGCAACACTGTGAGCATATTTCGGTTTGTGAGGAACCTAGAAAACTTACGTGCTGCCTGTAGTTAATCTGGTATCGCAAATATATGAACTGTGTAGGGATAAAATGGCCACTGCTTTCTCATGTAAACGCTCCCCTGAGGACTCGTTCACTAAATGCGGGATGGGCAGAAGTCTCTGGAGTCCACGTGGACCCTCTGGGCTGCCAAAGCAGAAACAGGGAGAGATGCCTTTATACAGAAGAGCCAGGAAGTCCGGAAAATGCCGTCCTGATACAAAATGTGGACAAGAGGGGACCTGACAAGCACTATTTTGTGGTCAGGCTTTGTCCAGAACTAGAGCATCTTCTGAATTGATCAGGAGAATGGAAACCCCAGCAGCCTGTCTGCAGGGTCCTGCCCACGCCAGCACAGTGACCGGGCTGGAAGCGACAGCTGCCTGGAGAGGAGATTGCTTGTGTTTTTCCAAAGCCTTTCGTGCTTTCTGGCTCTGTGGTCTCTGACGCCTGTTCTAATGCTAACTCCAAAGCAGTTCTCTTGGAGCATTAAGAGAAAAAGATCCCGACACAGCCCAGCACGGTGACTGTCCCAGGCGGACGAGAGGAGGGCGTGCTGTGTGCCCCTGGGTACTTCATCTGGGAGCCATGAAGGACCAGGATTCCGGCACCCTGCCCCACTTAGACCCATTTCAAACAGATCTAGGGACAAATTAGAAGGGGGGGGCAGGAGACAAGCACCTCCACAAATACAGCCTCTGAGGGGCAATCCTGCTCCAAGGGGCAGAAAACAGGACAGGGCACAGCCTTCACATAGGGGACAGGGTGAAGCAGGACAGTGCTCAGCCTTCACGAAGGGGACAGGGTGAAGTAGGACAGAGCTCAGCCTTCACGTAGGGGACAGGATGAAGCAGGACAGTACTCAGCCTTCACATCACAGGACAGGGTGAAGCAGGACAGTGCTCAGCCTTCACGTGAGGGGACAGGGTGAAGCAGGACAGTGCTCAGCCTTCACGTGAGGGAACAGGGTGAAGCAGGACAGTGCTCAGCCTTCACGTGAGGGGACAGGGTGAAGCAGGACAGTGCTCAGCCTTCACGTAGGGGACAGGGTGAACCAGGACAGTGCTCAGCTTTCACGTAGGGGACAGGGTGAAGCAGGACAGTGCTCAGCCTTCACGTAGGGACAGGGTGAAGCAAGTCTTTGGTGCCTGGAGCTCCAGCAGGAGGACATATGATTGTTCCTATGCAAATAGGAAGAGAAGGAGCAGCGGCCAGCTGCCCACAGAGTGATGGAAGGAATGCAGGGCAGGAGGAGGAGTAGAGGACAGTTAGAAGCAAGAGGACATTTCAAGAAAGGAGTGAGGCGACAGGCCTGGAGCTGCCTGGATATACGACGGGAGTAAGTTACCCCCCCCTCCAGCATGTGAATCAGACTTCAACCCGCCAATTTAACAACTAGCACATCAGTGCCCTTTAAACACTTTCTAGGCTGTGTGATGAACAGGTAAGCAGTTTATATCCTAGGGATGGTGGGTGGTTAATATCCGAACTTCCCTAATCAGAAACAAACACTCCCCGGGTGGTTAGTCTGCACCCAGGAGACCATTTGAAAGCTACAGTCCAGGGGCCGAGACCAGCAGGCTACAGGTGCCCTAATGTCTGATCAGCAGCAGCTGTGTTACTAGTACAATGGATATTGTAGATGATTTTTCTTCCATCCAATAAATAATGTTCTAGTTGTATGAAATGACTAAAAATATCATAGAGGCACTCCCACTCTTGCAGTAAACGAATGCTAATCTAACAGCCTTATATCTTTCGACCTTGGCATTTCTTCTGGTCCCATAGCCCACCATTTACTCAGCATTTGATCCTGATTTGAAATGTAGCTGAATTTTGTTACTGGAATATGTTTACATCTGCCTCAAATAAAGCTTTTAATTAAGGGCTGTCTAGGTGCTTAAAAAGACAGTTAGCTGGGTGTTCACGGAGCCAAACAGCAGGCCATGTGACAGTCTTCATGCCCACTTGATGGCATCTGTTGCACGGAATCTGTTTTGAAACTCACCTTCAGTATAACAACATCCCTGATGGTTGTGAGGTCTGGGGGAGACGTAATAATCGTAACTGCCGCAGGGCCTTAGATCACCTTTCAATAGCAACTAATTTCAAATATAAATGCCCTACAGGAGAAACACAGGGTAACTTGGAAACATCTGATACCTATTCCCGACGTAATCAGTAAGTCAGAATTGGGGCACATCGTGGAGTGAGGTGGGGTGACAAGAGGTGATATTGGTTAAGGGATAAAGCAGCCACCACACAGAGTCTTGCAAGGAAAGACTTCAGGTAGATTGAATGAAACAGGCAAGATGAATAGGTGAATGAGAAAATCCAGGAGCAACCCGAGGAAGGAACGCCAGGTTCAACACAAATTCTCCCCAAGTGGCAACAACTAGCCTAAAACAGAGACGGGGCTAGGTCTTCCCACTGAGATGAGCCTTGAGCCTTCGCATGGAGGAGCTATGGCCTGGGCTGAGTTCTTCTGGCATTGTAGCTTTATTCCTGGGATTTAATTTTATCTGGTAGGTACCAACATACTTAACCTGAAATCAGGATTGGTGGGGTTCTTTTCAGCAACTTGGTGTCTGGCAACAGTGTTTTTGTACCAGTGCTCAATTAGCTAGACTCTCCAGCAAACAACACACCTCATTCATTTGCATAATTGTTTCCTTTGCTGCTTCCTTGATAAAAAATAATGAGCCATTATGCACAATGAAAGCAAGCTTAACAAATGAGGCTCAGACTGACGAGAGTCACATGAGAAGGTCAAGAGAAATAAATTAGCATCAGGGCCGTCTGCTAAGCATAAGGCCAATCTAATATGCGTGGTCCCCTGGGGGCCAGTAGACTCTGCTGGGGCTCTGTCTCGGTGTCTTCACTGAGGTCAAGCCTCCTGGGGGAAACAAGATTTGATTTAAGCTCTGGTTTCTTCCTTCTTGACCTCCTGTCCTCAGGGAGAAGTATCTGGCTTGCTTATTATTAGAGCACTTTGCAACAAACCTTCTGTCTTCCCCCCCCCTTCTCCTGAGTCAGACACACATCTTTCCCGGTGAAACTTACTAAAAAACTAGTGGAAATAAGCCAAGTTCTTCAATCCTAAGTGCTCTAATGATGAGCCTTTTTTTTTTTTGAGACAAAGTCTCACTTTGTCACACTCAGTAAAGGTCTGTGGCATCACACCTCACAGCAACATCAAACTCCTGGACTTAAGCAATTCTCTTGCCTCAGCCTCCCAGGTAACTGGGACTACAGACGCCCACTACAACACCTGCTATTTTTTTGTTGCATTTGTCATTGTTGTTTACCTGGCCTTGGCCAGGTTTGAACCCACCAGTCTCAGTGTATGTGGGTAATGCCGTAACCACTGTGCTATGGGCACCGAGCCCACTGATGATACTAATATGTCCTTGTTTATAATAGTATCCTCTTTGATCGCAGAGTGGCAGAGATAGGGAGGGACTTTTCTCCCAGCTCCATGTACCACTAAGCATTGTCCCCCTCTGGTACCAGTAGTACCTTGCACAGTTCCCAATCAGTTTCTCATCCCTTGGGCTGGATATTCCAGTTCCTGGTGACCTGTCCATCATTCTGGGAGAGGCCAGAGTCTTAGATGATTGCAAGGCCATTGACAGGTGATGCAGGGAACATTCCAGCTCTCCCGGCCCGACCCTGCTCTTCAGCCTGTGGTCTGAGGAGCAGCTGCACAGCCTGGAGCTGGGCAGCAATGCAGACTCCCAGGCCCCACCCACACCTACGGAGTCAAACGGGCATTTTAACAAGATCCCCAGGGAACTGGTTTCCACATTGAAGTTTGAAAAGTAATGATCTAAGGAACATGGTAGGGGGGCCCCATTCAATTCAGTTTCTTCTTCTTGGGTATTTGACAGTCTCCTATTTCAACCCGTTGTTGAAGGATTCCCACCATAGAATTATGGGGATGACCAAACACACAACACCTGACAGTGTCAAATGCCATGACAGAGGCTTATTAGTAGGGACACTCACCACAGGGTCGGGGCGGGGGGCACTACACACTTCACCAAGCCACATGGATTGTGCTCAGGAGCAGAGTGAGCAGGCCAGGGCTGTGGGAGGTGGGCTCTGTGCTATCAAGTGGGTGAACTAACCTGTTTCCTATGGGAGGGTGTGATTAACTTCTTTTGTTTTGTTTTGTTTTGTTGTATTGTTTTAAAAGAGTATCCCTTTGTTGTCATTGGTAGAGTACTGTGGCATCATAGCTCACCGCAACCTTGAACTCTTGGGCTCAAACAATCCTTTTGCCTCAGCCTTCTGGGTAGCTGGGACAATAGCTAGTTTTCCTATTTTTAAGAGAGACAAGGTCTTGGCTCGGTGCCTGTGGCTCAAGGGGCTAAGGTGCCAGCCACATACACCTGAGCTTGCAGGTTCAAATCCAGCCCAGGCCTGCCAAACAACAATGACAGCTGCAACCAAAAAATAGCCAGGCGTGGGGTGGAGAAAGATGGCGGCCGAGTAACAGCTTCCTTGCAGCTGGGCATGGTGAGACTGAGGAGAGAGGACTTCAGGCATCTCTGGCAGGCGGGATCTGCCCAGAAACTTCCCTTTGGGGACACAGGGAGACAGCGTGAGGCTTCTGAACACCCTGAGGAAGGCTAAAGTGGCAGAGATTGGGCAAGTGGTTGCGTCTGTTCATTCAGTCTGATCCTGTCGGTGGCTATGGGTGGGGCAACAGTGGGACTGCAGGCTGGAAAGGCCTTGCCTATGAGCTGTTTGGGTTTCTTTTGGACTTGGCACTCAGTTGAACTGCCTTGGGAGAACTTGGGCAGGAGTGCGGGGTCTTTGAGTGTTGTCTGGGGCCCCAGACTGGGCCACCGAGCCAGACCGAGCTGCCAGTGTTTGGTGGTGGGCTGTGTGGAGCCATTGCGGGAGAACCGCCCTGGCAAGCTCCACCCTCAGGGTCGCAGAACAAACATCCGGCAGGAGCGAGTAATCTAGTGACTGAGCAGCCTAAAGGCGGGGACTGAGATGCCTTGCAGTTTTAGCCCTCAGGCACAGAGGGTGAGACCAGTTTTGGAACACTGGGTAAGTGGATAGCCACTTAACGAGTGATCCCAGCCACAGCACTTTCCTAGGAAATCTTCTGCTTAGCTCAAGTTAGCAATTTAAAGTGTCTTCTGGCTCGGCGCCTGTGGCTCAGCGGGCTAAGGCGCCAGCCACATACACCTAAGCTGGCGGGTTCGAATCCAGCCCGGGCCCGCCAAACAACAATGACGGCTGCCACCAAAAAATGGCCAGGTGTTGTGGCGGGTGCCTGTAGTCCCAGCTACTTGGGAGGCAGAGGCAAGAGACTCACTTAAGCCCAGGAATTGGAGGTTGCTGTGAGGTGTGATGCCATGGCACTCTATCTGGGGTGACAGCTTGAGGCTCTGTCTCAAAAAAAGTAAATAAAAATAAATAAATAAAGTGTCTCCTAATCAGGCTGAGGAGGATTTAAGCTCTCCACCCTGCAGGGTTTGAGAAATCATTAGAAACACAGGGTCAATACCTACAAAGATCCAGTAACAACAGAGTGATTCTGCCAGGGTCTGATCTGGGAGAGACACCTCCCCAACTCTGAGGATGGTCATAGACAACAGTGAAAAATAATCATGTGGCGGAATCAACTGAAAAACTCTGGCAATATGAATAACCAGAGTAGATCATCTCCCCCAAAGAATGACAAGGTAGATGAAGCACAAGATCCCTTGCATAAGCAAATGACTGAGATGTCAAAAGTTGAGTTCAGAGTCTGGATAGCAACTAAGATCAGCGCAATGGAGGAAAAGATGGAATTAGAATTTCAAGCAGTAATCCAAAAGATGACCCAAAAGATGTCTCAAGAACTGAACGAGTTCAAAGAGAAAATGACCAAAGATATTGACACATTGAGGCAAGAAGTTGTAGCCCTCAAAGATCTGAGAAATACAGTAGAATCCCTCAGTAACAGAATGGAGCAAGCAGAAGAAAGGATTTCTGAAACTG
>CAUYON010088300.1:0-20317 GCA_963573935.1 Arctocebus calabarensis
TAGTCCCAGCTACTTGGGAGGCAGAGGCAAGAGACTCGCTTGAGCCCAGGAATTGGAGGTTGCTATGAGCTGTGATGCCATGGCACTCTATCCAGGGTGACAGCTTGAGGCTCTGTCTCAAAAAAAAAAAAAAACAAAAAACTAGCCGGTCATTGTAGCAGGCTCCTGTGGTCCCAGCTACTTGGGAGGCTGAAGCAAGAGGATTCCTTGAGTCTGAAAGTTTGAGGTTGCTGTGAGCCATGACACCACTGAACTCTACCCAAGGTGACAAAGTGTGACGTTGTTTCAAACAAATTCTAAAAATTAAAGAAGGAATAGAGCCAGGCATGGTGGCTCACACATGTAAACCTAGCAAGGTGAGAGGATTGCTTGAGTTTGTGAATTTTGAGATAAGCCTGAGCAAGAGCAAGACTCTGATTCTACTAAAAAACAGTAAAAATATTAGCCAGACCTTGTGAAGAAACCTGTACTTCTAGCTACTTGAGAGGCTGAAACTGAAAAATCACTTGAACCAAGATGGTTAGGACTGCTCTATGCTAGGCTGATGCCATGGCATGCTGGTCTCATGGCAAAACAGTGAGCCTTTGTTTCAATGAGAAAATAACATAAGAAATGAAAACAAGAGGTGGGTTGATAGAGGGAGAGTTGGTAGGGGGACCATACTTATGGAGCATATTGCAAGTACAAGTTGGGTCTATTAGGTGTAGAACACAAATGTCTTAATGCTATAATCAGATAAATAAGGTGAAAGCTATGTTAATTAGTAGCATGTAGCACTCCAATTTGTACAAATAATAAACACATTGAATCCCATAATGGCATAAATGTATGTATGATCTATGTACAAATGACTTAATAAAAAAAAAAAGAAAAAGAAAGAAAACAAGAACAGAAGTCCTTTATGTAACAAGAGAAAGAAACCTAGGCTTCCCAGAACTCATTTCCAATGAAGCTGAGCTTCCCTAATCACATTGCATTGTTTGGTTTCCTCCTTCAGCTTTGGTCCTCTGATCAGTGCTATCTGCTCCATTCACTCCAACCTACCTGGGTGCTTGACCACTGTCTGGTGAGTCTTCACCTTCCAGGGTTCTTTCCTTTGCTCCAGGCAGGTGATGAGGTCTGGCTTAGAGACAGCAAGCCCTGTTTCATTAGGAAAAAAAGATAATGTGATGCTTGTTGGGCTTCACCAGTTAACAATATAGAACCTTCGTAGAGTAGAGAACACAACATTTTAGAGATCCTAAAGGAATAATCTAAAATTAGAGGTTTCTCACAGAAACTTTATAATGTTTTAAAAGCATTTAAAATGTTCCACTACCCAGTGCTATAGAAATAAAATTTGGTGCTAGAAACTAGACTTAGAGGTATGGGCAATAATTCTAAGCCCCAACATTTTTGAACTTACCATCAATGTAGGGAAGGATATTTATCAGCTCAAGAAAGGCTAAGATTAATGCCAAGATAACATCTGAAATATTTTCTTTTCTATACCAAGAACTTATGCTTCCCTTAGAAACAACAATCTGAAACTAATACAGTCAAAGATGAATCTCCACAAAACCCACCTACAGGGAAACAATATGAAATGCTTAGTGTATAGTAAGAAATGAGTATGTAACTTATCCTCACCTAGGAAGACCAGGTGTCTGTAGGTCTGTAACATGACATCCCGATACAAATTCTGCTGAGCAGGGTCCAGGCAGGCCCACTCATCCATAGAGAATTCTATAGACACATCTCTGAATGTCAATAGTTCCTGAAAAAAAAAACTAATAAACTAAAAAAAACAATATTTATCATGATGCCATGGGAAGATTTAATTTCATTTTTACATAAATGAGTGGGTGAGAACTTCTTTTGACTTACACATGACTGAATGGTATTAGGTGATAAGTACAGCAGAGAGATACTACCTCATGTGCTCTCTAACACTGAGGAAAGAGGATGGGATAACATCCACAATTCCAGTGTAGACACTATGCTTTTTGTCTTTACAGTGCAAAAATAAGACCACCAATACAAGCATGTGGATTCTTGTGCCTACTTACATCATACACTATAACCTGTTCATATTTCTTACGTGAAAATATCCTGGTGAGGTAAATGGAAGCCCTAAGATTTTAATGTGTGCAAGCACAAGCTGGAGATCTTATCAAATGCAGCTTTTTGTGGCTCTTTTTGAGACATAGTCTCACTATGTTGCCCTCGGTAGACAGCAATGGCGTCATATCTCACAATAACCTCCATCTCCTGGGCTTCAGTGATTATCTTGCCTCAGCTTCCCAAGTAGCTGGGACTCCAGGCACCCACTACAACATCCAGCTAGTTTCTTCTAGCACTTGTCACTGTTGTTTAGATGGCCTGGGCCGGGCATGAACCAGCCAGCCTTGGTGCATGTGGCTCATGATTAAACACTGTGCTATGGACGCCACTCCTCAAATCCAGTTTTGTATTCAGAAGATATTAGGTGAAGCTTTATTTTTGAATTTCCAACAAGCTCAATAGGGATGCCAATATTTCTGTCCCATGATAATATTTTATCACATGTGAGACTGGATTTATCCCAGTTGAATGTTGACCCAGTAAACAACCATTAGAGCCTTTATTTTCCAAACAAGGTATAAAAAGAGAATCTCAGAAGGTGCATATGAGTTGATACTCTCCCAAAAGTACTTAATCATATTTTGATAAAAAACACTTAAAAATTTTTTTTTCAAAGTTGAAAGTAGAGGCTTGGTGCCTATAGCTCAGCAGCGAGAACACCAGATACACACACTGGAGCTGGTGGGTTCAAATCCAGCCCAGGCCTGCTAAACAACAATGAGAACTACAACCAAAAAATAGGCAGGCATTGTGGCAGATGCCTGCAGGAGGTTGCTCTGAACTGTGACACCAAGGCTCTCTACCCAGGGTGACAGCTTGAGACTCTGTCTTAAAAAAAAAAAAAAAAAAGCTGAAGGTACAGATATCTGCCCTATCTTCTAATCTCTCATGCTATCTTTAAAAACTCTTCTTTACCATCCTAGAAAGCAAGGCTTTTCTAGTAATTCTGACTTTGAGAACCTTGAGTTACTTTAGGCCATTCATGCCATCTTCTGTAAACTGCATGTGTGTCACCTTATTTTACATAGCACTGAGGGGGCTTCTGGACTGCAACTGAGCAGTTCATAGTCCCCTGCTCTGCTAATATCCAATGACCCAAAATCATTCACACCAGGTAATATGGGGATCCACTTATTTCCATTTAAAATAGGCATGAGGGCTTCTTTCCAACTTGGGCCCTGCAGAATGGCTCCTGCAAAGAAGGGTGGCAAGAAGAAGTTCTGCTCTGCCATCAACAAGGTAGTGACTCAAGAATACACTATCAATATTCACAAGTGCATCCGTGGAGTGAGTTTCAAGAAGCGTGCCCCTCGGGCACTCAAAGAGATCCAGAAATTTGCCATGAAAGAGTTGGAATTCCAGAAGTGCACATTGATACCAGGCTTAACAAAGCTGTATGGGTCAAAGGCATAAGGAATGTTGTCACATGTCACTTCTGACACCACTTGCCAGGGCCCTGGACTGGCCAGGTCTCGGGTCCAGGTTAACTAAGTTCCGAACATAGACTGCTATGTTACCTTGCTATGGTACAGTTTCTCTTAGGTGCCTAGGAGCTATCTACTTCAGCAAGAGAGAGACAGAGTGGGTGTCTTAGAGAGAAAGTAAAGCAGTCGTCTTAGAAAGATAGATCTTAGTCTTTAGCAGAGCTCTGTAATCTTTAGCAGAGAGATGCAGTGCTGGCGTTCTGCAGGCAGAAGAGGAGACAGGGTCAGAGGAAGTGAGTCTGTGATAGAATGCACATGCTCCTCGACTGCTTTCTCCTCCAGCCTAATATAAGGCTGATCTCATGCTTCTCAACACCACAGGTGTAGAGACTGCCAATTCACCACTGCTTTCATCTCAGGAGCTCTCACGCTTGTTAGGAGAGCTAAATCCCTCTCCATGCCCTTTCCACCTTTATTGAGCTATACAGGTATTTCTTATAACTCTCACTCCTAGCCAGAGGCTATATGGGCTGCAATATAACCTCCCTTTTTTATATACAAACAAAATAATTTTTAATGTGGTAAGGGTAGTTCTTCCTGTTATCTAGCCCTTTTCTTACTAGGCAAAAGAATATGGTAATTGTCAAAGTTCAGAATTCCAGGTATGGGATTTCTTTAAATGAGGAAGCCAAATACAGATGTAAACTATTAGCCACCACTAGGGAAAGATGATGATTGTAATGTTAATTCCCTTAAAGGTTATTTTAAACTGAGAAAATCTTTGCTGAGAGAATTTGCCATTTTTTTTTATCTGTACGAACTTTCCTTTGATATTTACTTAAAGAAACAAACAAAAGGTAGTGCTTTCCTTGCAATCTTTGCAAGCAAGGATTTTTCTCTCTCTATTCCAAAGGCTTTGCTACTCACGGGCCTAACAAATCCACCCTTCACAGATCTCAAAAGACTGTTACTTGGGACTAATGGTCCCGAACTTCACAGTTCCTCTCAAAGGTTCTGTTACTCGTGGTCCTTAAGTGGTACCACACTTTGGTAGCGGAGTTTTTCCTGCTTTCAAGCTGCTTTTCCAGCAGAATTTTTGCTAATTGATTCCAGACTCTTTTTTCAAATGGAGCTCCCCAGCACAAGGGTGGTTTTAACTCTCAGTTACTCTTCCCTCCCTTTGTTCTACCTCTCATATTCTTCCAAAGGAGTCACTTGCTTCAGAGTGTCCTTTTCCCCTTTGGGTTGTGTCCAGGCTCCATAGCTGGACCCAGTTATAGTACACAAATGCTGATGAGAGGTGGGTTACCCCTTCACCATGCAGAATAACCAAATATTCCACAAACATATTTAATCTAATTATTCTCCATCATCATCCATTGGTCTGGCTTAATTTCTTCAGTTTTATGCTGAGGCACCACAGGTCTAACCAAGCTGGCAGAGTGCTCCCCTCGCATAGAGTTGAATTATACTGTTTTTTCCAAGAATACTTTGAAATGAAATTAAAGAAACTATTTTAACTTCTTTCACTTACCAGTGGGTCCTGATTCTGGCCCAACTGATAATTTCCCTACAATAAAGGTGTTCTATCTTTATCAAATTGAGAACAGCATTCACCCAGTAAAAGCCTTTTTTACACTTGTGACGTACACCTGGAGGTTTACATGCTCTTTATTCCCTTTTTTTTAGCATTTAGCATTCTTTTCCCTTTTAAACACTCTTTTCTCTTATGGCCTAGCTTCCTACATTTATGGCATTTGATATTAACTGGGGGATTTACCCTCTAATCTTACAGCTGCCCAATTTGAGTTGTCATGTCAATATGGCATTTACCTGCTTCAACTATAAGAGTCATCTGATCTCTCAGCTGTTTTATATCAGCTGCCATGATCTTAATCTAGTCTTTGAGCTGTTCCATCTGATACTTCAACTGCTGTATCTCATTTGCTATGATTTTTCCCTACTGACTTTCTTTCAGCCTTCTACTTTTTACAATCTTTCCTCTTCCATTCTTAGAATCTTTGGCTGCCTTAAAGGGACAGGAACTCTTTAGCTGTTTTTTATTCTGGAGTCTTAACTTTTCTACAAAACTGCACTTCCTCTATTTCTTCACCAGCCCCCCCCCCTTTTTTTGAGACAGAGCCTCAAGCAGTCACCCTGGGTAGAGTGCTGTGGCATCACAGCTCACAGCAACCTCCAATTCCTGGGCTCAAGCAAATCTCTTGCCTCCACCTCCCAAGTAGCTGGGACTTTTTTTTTTTTTTTTGGTTGCAGCCGTCATTGTTGTTTGCGAGCCCGGGCTGGATTCAAACCCGCCAGCTCAGGTGTACGTGGCTGGTGCCTTAGCCTGTTGAGCCACAGGCACCGAGCCACCAGCCCCCTTAATCTACCTCAATTCTTTTCTTTTAATCAGAACTCTTAACTGGCAAAAAGGGATTCTGGCTTCGGTCTCTCAAAAGCTATTCCCTGCTGGCAATGGGCGAAGATATAGGGGAAGGCAGTTAGAAGTTCTCTTCCTTACCTTAATAAACTCTTGCAACCTATTCTCAAACTTTTCTCTTCGCTGTTTTATGGAAGGTTTTTCTCACCCGTGAGGGTAAAGACTTGTTTGCTAAAGATTCTAATCTCCTAGTTCTATCTTTTCTCTTTCCCTCTTGTCTAAAGGCTTTTTTCTGCCTTTGTTTTTCCAGCCACTTCCCAGAAAAGGTTAAAGGCTTTTTTGGGCTTTTTTTTTTTTTTTCCCACAGAAGAAATAGTTAGAATTTGCAAAGAGAAAATGTAGGAAAGAAGAGGAAAAACCAAATGAGAAAGGCCTGTTGTTGGCTGTCTTTATATTTCTTTTCCCTCTAAATATTTCTATTTCTCTTATTTGCTAAAGCTTTTTTTCCCTCTGGGTCCATGTTCACCGAATCCTGCTGTCTATGTCATTTGTCACATGTCACTTCTGACACCACTTGGACACCACCTGGCATTCTGCAGGCAGGAGAGGAGACAGAATCAGAGTAAGGAAGTCCATGATAGATTGAGCTTGCTCCTCAACTGCCTTCTCCTTCAGCCTAGGCTAATCTCATGCCTCTCAAAACCACAGGTGTAGAGACTGCCAATTCACCACTGCTTTCATCTCACAAGCTCTCATGCTTGTTAGAAGAGCTAAATCCCTCTCCATGCCCTTTCCACCAAGGTGTTCCTTTATTGAGCTATACAGGTATTTCTTAAACTCTCACTCCTAGCCAGAGGCTATATGGTCTGCAACAGAATGTCCCATACTGTATCTGTGTATGGTTATCCAGAAAACGCAAGTAAGATGAAGATTCACCAAACAAGCTCTACTTTGGTTACCTATGTACCTGTTACCACTTTCAAAAATCTACAGCCAGTCAACGTGAAGGAGAACTAACTGGTGATTGTCAGACACAACAAATAAAATTATAAAATCACCAAAATAAATAAATAAAATAGGCACAAGGGAACATTTGAAGAATTACAAAACAGAATTTTTTATAAACATAAATTTGTGATGAAAATTCTCCAAGGCATATGGGAATTTGAATCGAGAGAATAGAGAGAAGACACTACTGTGTAAGTAGGGGAGAAGGATTTCTCAGAGTCTCTTCACTATTACAAGAAAAGGGCAAAAGAGTATTTGAAACAAGCTCATTAGGCACAAACATCACAAGTAGAGAAGAAAAGATTTCCAACTTCGAAATGAGAGATATTGCAGGAGAAAAGGCAGTCACAGCCCTGTGTTAGGACACATTTAGCTCAGAATCAACTAGTTCTTTCTTTTTCCCTGCCTGCCCTTGATTTCCTTCTCAGGTGAGAGTACCTGGATATATATTCCACCTGCTTTTGATAATATGGCTTTAAAGGCATCAGCACAACCCCTTCACCTGCTCCCACCACATCCACAGGCAGAGAAAACTTGCAGCCTCTCTACCCTCTCTCTACCCTTTCCTCTTCTTTATTACAGGAGACAAATGGGAACAAGGAGCTTTTACATAAAGACCAAAGTGTGACTTTCATATTTCTTGCCCTCAGGTGCCCTCCCCTGCTAGCAATTTCAGCTATGGCAATGGAATGTTGGTGGTGCTGTTCTGTCCCCATGAAGCACAAGCAGGGCAGACCCTGTGACCTCCCTTGGGAAAAGAGCCTCAACACATTTTAAAACTCTTATGCTTGACACTGGCCTAACCTTAACATCACATGCGGGTAATAATTAAAACCATATGGATGACACAATCCAGACTAATAGAATCTGTGAGAAGGTGGAATCACAGATGATGCATTTCTTCAAACTGGCCATGGAATCCTACCTGGAAGCCTGGGCTGAGAACCAGTCAGGTAAGCATCGCCTCCCAGGCTTTATTACGCACTCAAGGTATTCAGTATCCCGGGCCTAAGTATGTGATCCTCCAAGAGCAGCAATTACTCTATCTTGAGGCCAATAGTCACTTTGTTTTACAATGGCTGTTTATGTCCTTGTTTAAGAATTTCAGGAATGGGTGTTTAGAAATTGCCAAAGAACCAAGGTTGCAGAACTCCGGGTGAAGAAAAATGCTGAGCAGTTAACCTCCACTTCTGTCATCATCCAGCAGACTCCCAGATGGCAAGTAACCTTTGCAACAAGCCAAGGGACCTACACATAGAATGCTCCTACACAAAGCTTCCCAAGCTCCTTTCCCCTTTTACCACCTGGTCAGCTGAGGAACATGACATGGTCTTTCCAACTATATTCAGCCAGCTCCCCATGTTGCTCTTGAAGAAACTGCATTCTCTTCCAACAATTCTTGCATGTTGATTTTGGTTTCAGAAATGTTTTTTGAACCTTGGGTTTGCCTCAGATATTGCTGGTTTTAAGTGGGTGTATGAAGTGGCTTCTTTGACAATTTCACATATTGCTGGTGTTACTTCTCCTAGACTATAGTAACACTCAGCTGGAAAAAGTAAACACAGCACAGAGTCCCTTCTGCTCAACATTTTTATTTAATTTTTTTGAAACACAGTCTCACTTTATCACCCTCAGTAGAGTGGTTTGGACACCATAGCAACCTCCAACTCCTGCGCGCAAATGATCTTCTGATCTCAGCCTCCTGAGTAGTTGGGACTACAGGGGCCCGAGACAGGGTCTGACTCTTGCTGAGGTTGGTCTCGAATTCCTGACTTCAAGCAATCCACTGCCTTCAGCCTCCCACAGTGTGAGCATTCCAAGTGTGTGCCACCTCACTGGCCAACAGCATTTATTTCTTTATTCATTTATTTTTGCCCAGCACCTTTGCAATAACATAAATCCTCTTTTTCCAGGGAAGACCATCCACCACAATCTTGAAACATAGCTGACCCTTTAAAGTTTCTAGAGCTGACAGAAGGAAGTAGTAGTATCTGAATCAAAACCTGAATTGAAAATTACAAACTGCAAATTTGAGTCTTGGTCACATGTGGATGCAGCTAGGACCCTATGAACATACATGGGAAGTAGGGAAAAGGAAAACTGGGGAAGTGGAAATTCTTAAGTGTACTTGATGCACATGTGTGATCCAGCTGGAGTTTGTAAACTCATACTCTCTGGATCAGTTGCAAGTGTAGTGATATCAATTTTACAAAGAGGTGGTCAAGACATACAGAATACTTTGTAAATGTTTTGTGAAATTTTTGAGACAGAGACTTAAGCTGTTGCCCTAGATAGAGTGTGGTGGCATCATAGCTCACAGCAACCTGCAACTGGGACTCAAGTGATCCTCTTGCCTCAGTTTTTCTATGTAGTAGAGATGGGATCTCATTTTTTGTTCAGATTGGTCTCAAAATTATGAGCTCAAGCAATTCACCCACCTCTGCCTCCCAGAGTGCTAAGATTACAGGCGTGAGCCACCATGCCCAGCCTGTTTTGTGACTTTTTTAAACAATTATTTTGTAAATAAAGATATAACATAGAGCTATAATTTTTCATTTTCCCTATGTATTGTGACTATAAGGGCACTTTTTGCAACACTGTGTACTAAAAACTGCTCAAGAATAGATATTGAAAATAGGCAGAGGGACCATTGTGGCTTCATTATTTGGGACACCATGCACTTTGCTGAACAATTGTGTGTAGTGACACACAAAGAGATATAAAGTGCTCCCTAGAGTAACACTCAATAGGACTGTTCTGTGTTTGTATCATATCTGGTAACTCTGGATGGTGTGTAAAAATACTTTATAATTACAGAGAGAATTATTTCCAACTCCAAAATAGCCTTAAAAATGGTAGACAGACAATGAACTGCCACATTACACAATTAAAACAAAGTGTGATGTTCATCTCAGAGACTGTAGAGATCAACAGTCACCATAATTAGTCCTAACTTAGAAGACTTGACATTAGTTATATATAGTTCACCCTAAATTCACCCTATAATTGGAAAGGCCTTTTGTGTTTGTACTGCACTATATTCAAAGGGCAGAAAAATCTTCACTTGTCAACATGATGGAAGATAGTTTCAAACAAGGAGCCAGAGGGACACTGACAGGAAGTCCTGCACCACAACAGGAACTCTGACAAAGGACGCTATCTCCTGGACTATTTATATTTTATTTTTTTTGAGACAGAGCCTCAAGCTTTCACCCTGGATAGAGTTCTGTGGCATCACAGCTCACAGCAACCTCCAATTCCTGGGCTCAAGTGAGTCTCTTGCCTCTGTCTCCCAAGTAGCTGGGACTACAGGCGCCCGCCACAACGCCCAGCCAGTTTTTGGTTGCAGCCGTCATTGTTGTTTGGCGGGCCAGGCTGGATTTGAACCCGCCAGCTTAGGTGTATGTGGCTGGCACCTTAGCCTGCTGAACCACAGGCGCCGAGCCGACTATTTATATTTTAAAGCAGTGAGTCCTGGGCCCTGGAGAAAGACAGACCTGAATTTGAAAAGGAGGTAAGAAGATTATTTATCTGGTAAAATTATGTACTTATATTTCAAAGAGACAGAAAAAAACACTTACATACAAAATTTTCTAAATTAAAATCTTTAAGAAAAATGTTTATGTTCAAATTAGGGTATTCATCTGGTATTTCTAATTTCCATTTGCTATTACGACAGGTCTAGGGCCACTTCCTTGAACTCATGGACATAATTTCAGGAGACACAGACAGCCACCACAGAGGTAGCATGAAAGAGGGTTTATGGAATGAAAATAATCAGAAGACAGGCATTATCAAGGACCCATGAAAGAAGGCAGTGTAGAGTTTGTTCAAGTATTGGTTGAGTCATTGGCCTGGAAAAGAGTCTAAAAAACTTAGGACCAAATCTTTATGCAAAAGCAGAGGTCAAGCCCAGAGACTGAGTCATTTAAGACCTTTTTTTTTTTTTGCAGTTTTTGACCGAGGCTGGGTTTGATCCCACTACCTCCAGCATATGGGGCTGGCACCCTACTCCTTTGAGCCACAGGTGCTGCACTTAAGACCTTTATTTTATTATATTTTTAGAGACAGTCTCAATCTGTCACCCTTGGTTGAGTACTGTGGGGTCACAGCTAACAGCAACCTCCAGCTCCTGGGCTTAGGCAATTCTCTTGCCTCAGCCTCCCAAATACCTAGGACTACATATGCCCGCCACAACATCCAGCTATTTTTTTGTTGCAGTTTGACCAGGGCCGCGTTTGAACCCGCCACCCTTGTTATATGAGGCCGGCAACCCACTGAGCCACAGGTGCCACCCTGCACCTCCTTATAATTGACTAAAATGACCTGGATGATAGGGCGAGAACCGAGAACAGGAACACCAAAACAAGGGCACAAGCCCTGCCCAGGAAAGAATGAGTGCACCAATCCCTACCTTCCCAAAACCATGTATTCCCACCCTACCTTAACCAATGTGCTGACTTCTTTTTTGAACTCAACCCACTTGCATGCAAGTGAATAAAAGCAATGTTGCCCACACAGAATCTGGACTCAGTTTCCTTTTTTTCACATCTTGGAATAACCTCTCATCCAGTAGCTGGGATTATAGGTGTCATACATGCCCTCTCACTCATTTTTCTATTTTAGAGATGGATCTTGTTCTTTTTTTTTATTTTTTGAGACAGAGTCTCACTTTCTCACCCTGGGTAGGGTGCTGTGGCATCACAGCTCACAGCAACCTCAAACACTTATGCTTAAGCAATTCTCTTGTCTCAGCCTCCCAAGTAGCTGGGACTACAGGCACTCGCCACAATGCCTCGCTATTTTTTTCTTGCAGTTGTTTAGCTGGCCTGGGCCAGGTTCAAAACCGCCACCCTTGCAGTATGTGGTTGATGCCATAAGCACTGTGCTATGGGCACCAAGCCAATGGGTTTTGTTCTTGCTCAGACTGGTCTTCAACACCAGTGCCCAAGCAATCCACCCACATTGGCCTCACAGAATGCTAGGATTACAGGCATTGTGGCAGAGATGGACACCCCCACAATCTTTTTGTAGCTTTTTGTGAACTTCGAATATACTTTAAAACTTGTAAATTATTAATCATTGGCCAGAAATGTATAAAGAACACAGTATTAACACTGAACCATTTTGCTGAAGGGTGCTATTGGGTATAAGAGTAAAAAGCTCAAATCTCAATGTAGAAAGTGAAATTTTTTGGTTTAGAGCTAGAGCCTGGACAAGGTAGCCTATTAAAAATTATGGAAAAAATATTATATTTTCCAATCCCTACAACAGCTTTAGAGATTTCTAGATAAGATAATTTTCTACCAAGTATGGATTCCTAACTATGGCTTAATCTCTAAACCCTTATATTGAGAGATCATACCTGAGAAAGGTGAGGTCTAGGAGAACAGGTCTTCTCAAGGAGACCACAAGGATACACCTGCAGGGTCCTCTCCATGGCGACTCAGCCCTTAGGAATTTGTAAACTTAACTTCCTGGAACTTGGAAATTTCCACTTCTCTGAAATCCTATAGATATGTGGGGGCTGGAATAGCATCTACCACTTGATTCAAACTGGCCAATGAGTAAGGTAACTGTGGGGTGGAACATTTTGATTGTCAATAACAAGGGAAAGACCGAGCCACTCCGGGAGCAGTGTCATTTGGAATTCTTGACCTAAGCTCCCGGCCGGTGAATAAAACCCTTCCTCTTATAAACATGGTGTTTGGGTGCTCTTTCTTTCCACTGGGCCTCATCTTCCTGCAACAATATGAGGCCTTGAAAATACAGGAGAATGGTTGGCACCTGTAGCTCAAGCGGCTAAAGCGCCAGCCATATATACCAGCGCTGGGGGGTTTGAATCCAGCCTGAGCCAGCCAAACAATGACAACTACGACCAAAAGAAAGTTGGTGTTGTGGTGGGCACCTGTAGTCCCAGCTACTCGGGAGGCTGAGGCAAGAGAATCGCTTAAGCTGAGGACTATGAGCTGTGAAACATGGCACTCCACCCAGGATGATAGCTTGAGGCACTGTCTCAAAAAAAAAAAAAAAAGAAAAGAAAAGAAAATACAGGAAAATTCACATCTGTGTCAAACTAAGGTGTGCACTAAAGCCCTGTGGAAACTTAATGAGAGGGCGGCACTCGACCAGTAGAGATCTCACAGACCACCAAGGCCTATACAATAGGTCTTTATGTGGCAGAGCAGAACCAAGGAGGAGAGAAGAGAGAGAGACAAAAGAAAAGCAGACCCTTATATAGATTTGGTTAGGGGAAGCCTTAGAATGGTGATGGTAGAATAGCCAATAAGAAGTTACTGCTCTGGCAAGAAGAGTCATTAGGGGCCGTCCATAAATTTGAAATTTTCAGTGGGTAATTGGGATAGGGAGATGAAGTAAGTTTTGTAATTATCCTACATTCCTTCCCTTCTTGATATGTTAAAATTAGAGGGTTGGCCTTGGGATAGGGGACTTTGAGTTCTCTCTTCCATAGCTTCTTCCTGCTGAGAGAGGCGCATAGTTTTCATTGGCCTACTAGAGGGTGATTATGATCTTTTTCACTGGGAGGATGTAAAAGTGTTTGCTTTCAGACTGCCCTTGTAGTGGTGGCTGTTTAGAAGTGGTGTTTAGGAAAGTCTTATGGCTTGGAGTAGAGTAGCCATTTCACAAAGAACAGTTTCTTTTTGTTGTAGGTTGGAACTTGTATCTGGCTGTAGGTTTGGAGCATCAACTGAGTAGTTACCTGTTGAGACAACTTTGAGAGTTGAGTTTGAATAAAACGAGTTATGCATGGAGCCACAGCCACCAGTCCAAGGATGACAATTATAGGTGTGAGGAAAGGTAGAGGTGCAACCCAGAGTGGGTGTTGAGTGAATCAAGAGGAGTAGCCTGATAACTCTGATTTATGTTGTTTTTTTTCAGAGTTTGAGACTTTCTTGGGGTGATCGGACTTTGCTACTGATGATTCTAGACTCATTAACAAAGAAAAGAAAAAATATCAACTTAAAAGGAAAGAGGTTGGAGGGTTTCTCTGGCAGGGAATGTAGGTGTAGAAGTGTGATCCAATCTAAGTGAAGTTTGAGCAAAAGTTTGGTTAAGGTAGATTCCAGGGATATGTTAGACCTTTTAATTTTTCCTCAAGATTGAGGATGGCAAGGAATATGGAAGTGTCATGGGATAGCTAAGGCTTTGGTTAAGGTTTGAGAAATGGTGGAGGTGAATTCAGGTCCACTGTTGGACTGTAAAGAAGAGGGCATTTTAAAGTGGGGAATAATGTTTTTGAATATGATAGAGGCAATAGTGGTACCTCTTTTGTTTGTATTAGGAAAGGCTTTAATTTAATTTGAGAAGGTATTTACTAATACTAAAAGGTATTTATAACATTTGATCTTAGGCATGTGTGTGAAATCAAGTTGTCAGTCTGTCTCAGGAAGAAGTTTTATAGTCTGGTGAGTTAGAAAGTGTGGGAGGTGGGACTTCGTTTGTGGGTTGGAGTGTTGGCAGATTTCATAGGATGATATAAATTGATTTAGAAATTCTGAATTTGTTTGTGAGAGAGGAAAGAAAGCTTTGAAGAATTGTAGTAAAGTTTGAGAGTTGGGGTGAAATAATTTGTGGAGATAGATGAGGAGGTAACAAGTGGGAGACTATTATTCTTTGATATAGGCGAGTGGTTAGATTGATGTGTCTGGTAATAGACAATGCCTATAGCCTTAGGTTTTATTTTATTTTATATTTTATTTTATTTTATGTTTGAGACAGAGCCTTAAGCTGTCACCCTGGATAGAGTGCTGTGGCATCACAGCTTACAGCAACCTCCAATTCCTGGGCTCAAGCGAGTCTCTTGCCTCCGCCTCCCAAGTAGCTGGGACTACAGGCGCCTGCCACACGCCTGGCTGTTATTTGGTTGCAGCCATCATTGTTGTTTGGCGGGCCCAGGCTGGATTCGAACCTGCCAGCTCAAGTGTACGTGGCTGGAGCCTTAGCCCGTTGAGCCATAGGCGCCAAGCCAGCCTTAGGCAATTTAGAAGCTTTTAGTAGTTTGATAATAAACTTATTCTAATAAGTTAAGAATAGGGTTACCTTTGGTATTATATAAACCTCGCTCTTTTCATATAGATGCATGGGATAATAATATGTGGAATGCATACTGAAGAGTCAGTATAGATAGTGAGAGACTTATCTCCTTGTAGGGTGAAGGCTTTGGTTGGTGCTATTAGTTCTGTTTGTTGGTTAGTGGTGGAAGAGGGAAGAGAGGGTTTATTGGAGGATACAATTGTATAGTTTGTTTTATGAGTTTTCTAATATATAAAGGAACTGCCATCTGAAAACCAGAGGAGATTAGTATCAGGAAAAGGTCCTTCTTGTATGTTGGAGAGGCAAGGGAGAAGAGTGTCTAGTGTTTGAAGGCAATTGTGAATGGGTGATGAGTTAGAGGAGTAGGCAAGAGGGATATAGAATTTAGTGTGGGACATGCGTTAAAAGATAATGATGGGTCGTATAAGAGAGAGGTTTGAAGGTTAAGAATGTGGCATGGTGGCAGGGTTTGAAGATTTTTGTATGTTAAAAGATCAGATAGAGAATGAGGGGACAGGACAGTAGTAGGGGAACTGAAAGTGACTTTCTTCAATTCTTGTATTAAAGTAACTGCAGCTGCCAATGCCTTGACACAAGGGGCACAACTTCGAACAGTGTGATCTGTTTTGAGAGATAGGCAACTGGAGCAAAGGTGGGGCCTAGCTAATGTTCAAGTACGCCAAGAGCAAACCCACGGTTTTCTGTAACATAAGAGGAAGTGGCAGGAAAGATCAGGAAGATGGAGCGCTGGAGCTTCTAATAAAGCACACTGTAGAGACTTAAAAGAAGTGGAAATGGAGGTTAGAATAGGCTCATGAGGGTCACCTTGAGTAGCATTATATAAAGTAGCAGCTAGGAGAGAAATTTGGGAATAGTTTAATAAGAATTGGAGAGCACGAGGCAATTGAGAGGGTTTTAGTATTCCAACCTTAGGGTTTACTTGCTCTGGTGGAAAGGGCCAGGGCAACAGGTCTTTGATGGCTTGGGAAAGGACAAGGTAAAGTGAGGCAAAAGGAGATGGGTCAGCATCTATTGATTTAAAATTAAAAGTGAGGGTGGTACCTAATTTGGAAAGTATGTTACATCCCAGAAGGGGAACTGTACAGGAAGGCAACACCAAAAAAGAATGTATAAATGAGAAATTGCCAATCATGCAGTGTAAAAAAGGAGTTTGACATGGATGGTGGCAAAAACCCTCTACCCCGACAGTAGAGGTGGGTGACAGGGAGGTAAAACGACTGACCTCTTTAAGAGCTGAGAAGTTAGCTCCTATGCCTAATAGGAAGGCGATCACCCTACCTGCCACCATCAGGGTTATCCTTGGCTTCGTAGAGGTGATCTTCATCGGGTGAGAGAAGCCAGGGTCTCGTCAGTCTTCAGAAGAGGCAAGTCCCAACAAGTCTGCTGTAGGTGCAGCAGGTTGGCTGGCCCCATATCCTCTCTGGGCCAAGGGCCAGTCAGTCTTCCAATGGCCCTTTCTTTTGCAGAGAGAGCATGGCCCTGGCGGGTATCTGGGATTGGGGCAACGTCATACCCAGTGCTCTTCTTCACCACATTTATAGCATGGTCCAGGTGCTTGAGTCATGAAGCCATCTTTGGCCTCTGATGACTTAGGCAGGTTAGGAATGATGGCCTCAGTGACACTGTTTGTAATGCTTTGAGCTAGCATTTGATAATCTTGGGTTCTAGATTTTTTATTTTACCTTCAGAAAACATCATCTCATCCCATGTAAACCTTAAAGGCTGTGTCTAAGATCATAGCCTGGGGTGTCAGGGGTCCGTGCTCCAAGAGCTTTAGTTAAAGTTTGATGTCAGGGTAACTTTGGTTAAAGAAATAAGTCATGAGAATGTTTTTCTCATTTATTGTTTCAGGATTTAAATTATTACATTTAACAAAAGCCTTGGTAAGGCATTGGAGGAAAGCTGAAGAATTTTAAGACTTGTGTTCTATGACTTCCTGTAATTTGTTATAATTGATAGTCTTTTTGGCCAAAGCTCTAAGTCCACAAAGGATGCAGGTAATAAAAATGTTTTTAATTTTTTCCTCAACATTATCATTATAATTCCAATTTGACTGGGAGTTAAGGGCCACGGTGTTACCTGTAGGATGTTCATTGTTTGACATATGGAATTGATCTGTTGCCTCTTTTGCCCTCTCTCACACTCGTTTGTGCTTGTCAGAGGTTAGGGTATTGGCTCGTTGAGCGGGTGAGGGGACCGGAAGGAAGTGAAGGGTGAGTAGTGGACGGAGTAGAATTAGTTTGCAATTTGTCTATATTGTTACATGGTGGCACTGTAAAATCGTCATATAGAGAAGCTGGAGGAAGAAAGGGGTAAAGAGGTCCAGAAGTGCTTTTTGGAGCAGCCGGTGGTGGACTGAGGGATAACACAGAAGAACTCTGAGGGCTAGTTGGAGGGGATGAGTTAGGAGATGAGCTCAGATTGGTTGATGGGTAAGTAGGAGGGACAGAGGGTGGAGGCAACTGTGTGGCTGAAGGAGGAGCTGAATGTGGTGGAACTGGAATATGAATTACTCTGGTTTTGGAACTGGTGGCCACTTATTTGTGTGGCAGAGGTTTGTCTCGCTGTGTCAAATAGGTTTGGTTTAGGGAGATACAGAGTAGAAGAGCCATTTGCTATAAGAATTTTGGAATTACTCAAACATAAATTAGGCTTGGTTTTAAGATAGGAGAAGCCCTGAACATAGGGGATCTCGCTCCATTTGCCAAGGTGCTTACAATAAATATATAAGTCTTGAATTAAAAAAAAATGAAATGAACGATAGCTTGGCCAGATACTTTGGTTGTTTAGCTTGTAAAGTGGCCAAACCTCAGTAGAGAGTTCAATTAATTTTTTTGGCTTTAAGTCTAAACCTAATTCTACCAGGTGGCATAATAAGCACTCCAAGGGGGAGTTAGGTGGGATGGAATAGCTTTCACTCATGACGATTGGTTGCAGAAATAAAGCATGAGTAGAATCATGTGAGGACCAGGACAAAGGGCAGAAGTCTCCGCTGTTTTGTGGCTGACTGTGAAAACAAGAACACAGTCCAGGACAGTTGTCACTGTATTCAGATCAGTGCCAGACCCTAGGGGCCAAGGAGAGCTGGAGACTTGGAGCCAGGAATTTTCATGCAAGGTGTGGAATCCCTGAGCTAGGCAACGGAAGGTTAATGGGAATAGGGAACTCAAGCCTCAAGAAACTGGTGAATTGCCAGGAATATAAGCAACCTAGCCCATGATTAGGTAAAACTCGCTCCCATAGAGGTACTTACCAAGTCTGAATGAGGCCGGTGTTGAGTGCTCATCAGAGCTCCTTCGTGGATGGACATAAGCCGATGCAGTGGTGAGCACCAGGAGTGCAAGAAGAGGATAGAGAGTTCTCAGGAGCTAAAACCCTGTGGAAGGGGTGGAAGCTACCCTTGGGAGCATTCCCTAATTAGATCCCACTTCTGACACCAGATGAAAGGGCAGCACTCGACCAGGAGAAATCTCACAGACCACCCAGGCTTGTATGAAAGGTCTTTATTGGCAAGGGATATTGCAGAATCCCTTACATAGGTTCGGTTAGGGGAAGCCTTAGAACAGTGACGGGATGGTATAATAGCCAACAAGGAGTTACTGCTCTGGTGGGAAGAGCCATTAGGGGCAGTCTATAAGTTTGAAATTTTCAGTGGTTAATTGGGATAGGGAGATGAAGTAAGTTTGCAATTACCTAACACTTAATGTAAGGCCTCTGCTTTTGGCCTACGTAAGCGATTTGTATATGTGCATAAAAGACAGAAGAAAGGAGTTTAGTCTTGGAGTACTGATGGAAAAACTTAGCACAATTTTTGTCTAAACAATTAAGCTTTTTTTTTTTTGGTAGAGACAGAGTCTCACTTTATCGCCCTCAGTAGAGTGCCATGCTGCCACATAGTTCACATCAACCTCCAGCTCCTGGGCTTATGAGCCACAGGCGCTACCCTATATACCCACGGTGGTAGGTAACCTGCCTGTCCTTGAACCCTGGCTGTAACTTGTGATCTTTCATATGAAACTGAATGGTTCATGTCCCTCATCAAGTCTTGGTTTTTTTTTGTTTTTTTTTTTTGAGACAGAACAGCAAGCTGTCACCCTGGATAGAGTGCTGTCACATCACAGCTCACAGCAACCTCCAATTCCTGGGCTCAAGCGAGTCTCCTGCCTCCGCCTCTCAAGTAGCTGGGACTACAGGCACCCGCCACAACACCTGGCCATTTTTTGGTTGCAGCCGTCATTGTTGTTTGGCGGGCCGGGGCTGGATTCAAACCCACCAGCTCAAGTGTACATGGCTGGTGGCTGGTGCCTTAGCCTGTTGAACCACAGGCACCGAGCCAAATCTTTTTTTTTTTTTTTTTACTTAAGCAAAAAAGAAACTTCTAGTTAACTGCAGAGAGCATGAGAAGTTATCAAGCTATTGATGGAGCTAAGGAAATTTCACCCCAAAATGTCACTCATTGGTATAAAGATTATTTTGAATGAAAGGCCATTCATCTTCAGAAAACACTGGAAATTTTCCTCTCTCTATAAAAACTAATTAACCTGATCTGGATACAAAAGGGGCTGCAGACTTCTTTTTCTGAATGCTAGGGACCTGGTCCCAAATCATTTAAAATACAATACCTGTCTCTCAGGTTAATTTACATATGAATCTGTTTCCCTCCATCTACACATCCCTCCCAACCCCAGCATCCACTTGCTGCATGTATACTTTGCACATTCTCCACCCTCCCTTCTAAAAGGCACCTATAAAAGTCTCTGACCATCATTGAGCCACTGGATAATCATTCTTGCAGTTCCCCTCTGTGTATAGTATTTGAAAAGAAACCTTACTCGTAATAATCTGCCATAATTGTGAATTGATCTTTCAGCGAAACAACGAAGGGAGAAGGGCAAGTTTTGCTGTGCTCCCTACACTATATTACTTACTAACCCTGAAATGCAATTATAAGCAATAGGTGGACTGAACCTAGCCACTCTACTTTCTAACCTTAATCATGAACCAAAAGAACATGAATGTCTAGAGATCACTGAACAAGTCTTTTCTAGACAAGGAGATGCTGTCAGACAACCCTTCTAAAGAAGCAGACTGGACTCCATGTATATCAAAAACAGTAATACTGGAATCCAGCCCGGGCCCGCCAACCAACAATGACGGCTGCAACCCAAAACAAACAAAAAAAAATATAGCCGGGCGTTGTGGCGGGCGCCTGTAATCCCAGCTACTTGGGAGGCAGAGGCAGGAGACTCGCTTGAGCCCAGGAATTGGAGGTTGCTGTGAGCTGTAATGCCACGACACTCGCCCCAGGGCGACAGCTTGAGGCTCT